>JXCR01145315.1:238041-271457 GCA_002079205.1 Phalaenopsis hybrid cultivar | reverse complement strand
ATACTGAGGTATGATTTATATTTATAATTTTTCTTTCCACCTGTCTTATTTCATAATTAAAAATGTAAGTTTGGGGGAGCGAAGAAAAAGATTAACTATTAAATGTCCTCTATTTCAATATTTTCAAAAATTATTTAATTGATTTCATGTAGTGACTTTAATTCAGGTAACTATATTTTTGTAACTATTTAAATATTATGATAGATTTGAAGAAATATTTTTGTAATGAAAATTAATTTTTGTAACTTAAGATATTTAGTATAAGAGAATAAGATTATAGTTAACTATTTAAAGTAACAAAAACTATATTTTGAAGTATTAAGAATCTAGAAATTCATTTGAGAAGAAAAGATTGGGGCTCAATGATGTAAAAACTATGAAATATTCATAAGGTAAAGAAATGCTTTGAGTTTCAAATTTAGGGAAAGAAAAGTAAAGTTTAAAATCATTAAAGGCTATCTAGTTATAGTAATCCTCACTTGAAAAAGGAAAAGAAAGGATTGAAAACAATCCTTGAAATAAAAAAAGAAATACATATAGGATTGAAAACAATCCAAATGAAAAAGAGAAAAGGAAAACAATCCCTGAAAAGAAAAGAAAAATATATAGGATTGAAAGCAATCCAAATGAAAAAAGAAAAAAAAAAAAAAATTATGGAAGTGAGGAGAAGCTTGAGGATATGCCTAATCAAAAATTGGCTTCACTGCACCTACCAAAAGGGAAAGCTTAAATACATTCCTGAACTTATACTTATGGAATAGGTCTTTTAGTAGTAGAGTTCTCATGAAGGTCCTATCTTTTGAATATTCTAAGTGACTTAATATTACAACCTATAATCATTCTTGAAATAAATAGAAGACTAGAACTCTTAAACTTGATGACTAGATAATATTGTGGCTACAGAGTTAATTCAATTACCTGAATTTTTTCTGAAAATCTCACTATGATATTTATTTAAGCCAAACTTATAGTATTTCTGAATTAAAACTTTATTGCAGTAGATCATAACTTTATATAGTACTTAAATTACTTGAGGACAAGTAATTGTTAAGTCTGGGGGATTTTGACCATAGGAAAATATGTTGAAATTTTCATACCTATTTTATACTATTTTTAATGATATTGCACTTTAAAGAAAGGTATTTTTGATGTTTTGTTGCAGGAATGATGAATTAAGGTCATTGGAGCAAAAAGATGCAAAAAGGAGCAAATTTGGAGCAAAAAAGGGCCAAAATGTGGAGATTTGAACTAGGCCGCCGACGGCGTCCTCGACCCCTCCGACGACGAGTTTTTCTCAAGGCTACAGGACAAAATTCTCCAGAAGTCCGCCGACGGCGCCCTCGAGGTCACCGATGGTGAGCTCGACGGTTGTGCTTACTCAAGCTTTGGATAAGGCCAAATTTTGAAGGGATGCTTAGAAAACTCTTGGGAAAGCTCATCCACAACTTTAAAAGAAGATTTTGGCCAAAAATTGGCAAGAGCCTAGAGACCCTGGAGGTTAGAGAGGTTCCATTAGTGTATAGAATTTTCAATAGAGTGTAACAATTGTGAGGAATTATTCGAGAGATTGTAAGAGTGGACGGAAAGTGAAAAATTTCTTCCTCCTTGATTGAGGAATTCTTTGAGAGATTGTAAGAGTAGAGGGAAAGTGAGAGATTTCTTCCTCCTTGCCGCGAAGAGGAATTCTGTGTGTTGTAAAGAAAGGAAGAGATTCAGAGGAACTTTGAGGAGTGTTCTTGGGGAGAAATTAGAGAAGTTATTTACTTATTGTAGTTTTTATGACTTTGATTTTATATATGAATTCCGAGTTTTGTTGTGTTTTCTAAATGAGATCTGNGTATGTATGTATTTATATATATTTGATGGAAAAAGCAGCTCGTGGCTCCTTAATTGTTAAAATAAAAAGAGGTTACCAAAATGAGGTGGGAAAGAGGATCCCCACTAAAAATAAAAGAGAATACAAGAGGTCATAGGGGTTCCTCCTTTCACTTACAACTCCACAAAAAAGGAAAAAAGAAAAAGAGAAAACTAAGAGATATAACATCTCCAAAAAATTACATGTATCCCAATGAAAAGTATACCAAACCAAAGAGATATACCCCTCCAATTGACATTAAAAAAATATGACAAAAAAACATTTGTGATTATGCCAATCCAAAGAAATATACTCCTCCATTTGACATATAAAAATCTGTGCAAAAAAATAGTTGTGTAGCAAAAAGCTTTGCATCAAAAGGGGTTGGGATCTGAAGAAGAGAGACAAAACAACATAGGATTTAGAAGACTGTAGTTTGAAACCAGATAAGGAATGCAAATGAAAATTGACAGAGGGATGTCATAAAATCATGTTCGAATATATAAGGAATTTAATTTATCCTTAAGCAAAAAATTCCTTAACATGTATGGGCGGTTGAGGCCAACAGAGATCCCTGCATGGCCCATTTTTGCCAAGAAGTCAGCCGGAGCAACCTATAGTTGATGAGAAGATAGTAGATACGAGGTTCGATTAAAAAAGTAAAGTAAATACCATAGGGGTGCAGTGGTCCTAGTAAGCATATTATGAATGTACATTGAATCAGTTTCAATGATCAGTAATTATGTTGCTTTATAATTCATCCTATGAACACTCCAATGCTCAATAAACATTGATGTATCAATTATCCCAAAGAGTAAGGTAATTATCACTTGTAATTCAATTTAAGAATTATGTGGGTGAAGACCCATAAAGAGACAAGTTTAAGAGACTTAGCCAAGTTTTGACTTGGGCTTGTAGTGTTTGAAAGATATTTTAATTTTCAAGGATGTTTACTTTTCTAATCCTTATTTAAATGAAACTTAATTACACTACTAAGCCCTTAAGATTTTGGTGAGTGTCTTAGTCATTGCAAATGAAATTGACTTATAAGTGATGGTGATAATCCATGTTTTTGTTTTTTTTTTTGTTCATCAAATAGGGGTTTTAATTTAGTGAGTTATTAACACCCAAAACTATACCCCTAAATCTAGGATCATTTAATCGACTAGACTACCAAATTTATGTAATTTAAGGAAGTTGCAAATTTATCCTTTTTAATTAGGACAAATGAAGTTGGTTTCTACCAGTTAACCCCTTGTGTTTCAAACATCCAAATATGTTAATTGTAATAAAAAATTTCCCACTTACCTTTCTGAAATTAGGCATAAATGTTAATTTAAGGCTAAATTTCCAAAATTACACATTTGCCCCTAAGGCTCTAACACTTCATCATTCATCAAATTCATTTCAAATGACTTTAAAATTTTTATGCTACCTCATTCATGGGGCAATTAAGACATCAGAGGATAAAATGTGATTTTTCAAAATTTAATTTAATTTGAATAAATTTTTTCATGCAAAAATGGGATTCTTCAAAGAAAATTCCTAACTTGACCAAGCTAAATCCTAATCCCTTGAAATTTTCACTAGAGGTAAACCTAGACCTGAGAAGCCTTTCGACCAAATATCATGATTTTTTGAATTTTTATTTAAATTTTAAGAATTATTTTAATTTCTCGGGTATTTATTAAATATAAAATATTTTTAATGTGGAAAATTAAGTTTTATATTTTTAATAAATCTTCCTGAGGACAGAGAACCCATAAGAGAAAATATAATATTTTTTTGAGTTTTCTTTAAATTATTGGAATTATTTTAATGAAAATCCATTTTAGCCTTTTAAAATTTTTTTTAAGATTTAAAATTCAGTATCTTTATTTAGAAAATCAGAAAAAATATCCTAATTATTCCTAAGTGCTTAGGAAGCAATTTAGAATATTTCCATGAATTTTATTATTTTTCTAATTTTTATGGATTTTTAATTATTTAAATATAAAAAATAGGTTAAAAATCAAGTTTTTATTTTAAATACCATTTTATTTTTAAAAAATAACCCTCATCACAAAGAACTTAAAAAATAAGTTTTATAATTCTTTTTGTTATATTTTGATTTTTAAAAATCATTTAAGTGCTAAAATGATATTTATATTTAAAAATCAACTTAAGTTACCAAATGAACTCAAAATGCTTTGAAATTTATATGAAGAGTTCTCTGAATCCTAACAATAGTGGAGATCAAAAATCAAGTAATTTTGATATTTATGTTTTCCAAAATTAATCATCTTAGTGATTTAGGGCTTGTGAAGATTAGGTGCATTCTGAATGACTTGGCTCATGAGAAATTTTCCTAAGGGTTCTCTGATCATCATAAACCTTCCAAAATTTTCTTTGATTTTTCTAAGAAACATGCTAATTTCATGATTAATTTAAGCAAATAATTCACATAAAATTGAAAAATATGATTCTCTGTCTAGGGACCACCTTTGACTTTGGAAAAATCAGGAAATGTTCCTTTTAGTAGAGGCTATAATATGCCAAAAATCCAAGCTATGATGAAATGCCCATATGCATGGAGAATCAAAACATTCAAATCAGCGTTTAATCAATTAAAAATAAAATATGCATCACATGAACTTAAAATTATTTTAACATTATTCTTCTCTCTTCACTGAGCAAGAGGATATTTTTATTTTATTTTTGTAATTTGTCTAATCCAAGATATGGATTTTTGAAGTTAAGGCTCATTTTCTGAATTATTTAAATCCCTATTTATCTATTTAAATGCGTGACGCCACATCAACCTACGTCAGCTCTGAAGCTCCAAGTGGCGCGCTCCCATTTGATGTGGTTGTCCACCTCGGCGTTGACTCAGCCCGTTGTTTATGTTCCGTAGTGCTATCCCGCTTCATATCGACCATCCATTCGATACACGCTTGATCGAACGACGCTCCATCATCGTCCCTGATAGCCTAGCCCAAGAACCGTCCATCTTTCAAGCTTAATATCTCCCTCATTTCTGAACCAAATTAAGTGAAATTTATTTTAAGATGCTCGTCTAGACTAGAGGAACATATCCATACAGTTATGATGCCATGAAATCAACTCAAAACAAATGGAGATTTCAAATAGGCTCGGGGTAGGAGAATTTCTATACCTTGGCTCTGAGAATTTAGGCTTCAATCAGAGGTTCTTGACACGTTTGTTGGGGTCCAAGGAGGCTACAGATTGAGCCTCTGGTCTTGGTGTTAGGCCTAGGTATGAATTCAATCAAGCCAAATTTCAGGTGTTGGTCTAGAGCTAAGCTAGAGGCGATTTCAGAGGGTAATTGATGGGGCTTTGTCTTCTCTTGCTATTGTGAAGGTGTGGGCACAAGTAATTGGAGTTTGGTGGAGTTTTAAGGGATGTCCTATTTCTGCCCTAATTTTTAAGCTCAAAATTAGGGTTACACAAGGGAAACCAAGGCAATGGAGTGATTGGAATGAGCTGTGGAGGTCTGAAGGATGCTCAAGGAGAGATTTGGAGGTCTCTCTTTGAGAAAATTTCAACACACCTTCCATGGCCATGGAGGTGAGTTTTTATAAAAATGGCTAAGGGGTGGCTCTCAGGGCCAATGTTTGGGTGCATTATGCTGCTTAGGTGGAGGGCAAAGGAGCTCTATCATTTGATTTTAGTGAGGTGGCATCTGGGTTTTATTTGGGTGAAATTTAAGAGGGAATGACCCTTGGTTTTGGCTTCTGTAGTGACTAGGCCAGCCGTCCATGGCAAGGGGAGGTGGCTAGGAGCTCAGGGAACCCAGGGGAATATGTCACAACAATTTAATGGGCTGAGTTTTAGTTTTGGAAAAAATATCTTAAGCCTAAGCAAATATGGAAAACATATCCCTTAATTTAGGGGACCATTGGTCCATGGATCACTTAGCTAGGGTTAGGTGTATTTTGGTTTAGTCTTAGAGTCCAACTAATGGCTGTGGTGGAGTCAATTTGATGTCTTTAGGGTGTTTAGGCCACATTTAGTGCATGGGTCCAAGTGGGTGCAAGTGACCAAAACTTGGGTTTGGGCTAGGCTAGCCATGACAATTGACCCAATTGATTGATCAAAATTTTGTAGGTGATTGTTATGAAGAGTTTTGGTGAAGGTTTTAAGTGATTTTGAGTTCAATTGGTGAGTCAGTTTGGGGGATTTTTGAAATTTGGTCAATTTGGGCATGTTGGGTTAGACATGGATCTAGGTTGAGCTAGCCTTGAGCTAAGTCCAAATTGAATGGTCCACATGATCAAGTAAGATTTTGTGAAGATTTTTCATCAAGACATAGAGTGGAAATTTTTGGGTTAAGTTAAGATCAATTTGGGTGGTGATTTCTTAGGGCTAATGGCTTTAGGGGACCACGTACATGAGTCTCCCAATAGTATCAAAGGACCAAAGTCAGGAGTTTTTGGGTTTAGGGTAGTGTGTGATTGTGAGTGTAACTGAGTTCCTTAAGCCCTACACAACACCTAGGGTCAACCCTAAGGTCCAGCAGTCCTAAGGGTGACTCATCTTGAGTTCACCCATAGTGACCCCACATAGTAAGTACTAGAGGTTAGGACCAACATGTGGAACTTCAAGCTGAGTAAAGAGGAGTGTAGTATATCTAATGTTGACGGTTCCTTATCTAGTTTTCTAAGAATAGTTAGTAGGAAAGTCCTTTGGCTAGATCTTAGGCTACTAAAGAGGAAAAGTTAAACCTCAACCAAAAATGAGGTCAGCAGTTGCCAAAGAATATACCAAGGATCTCCCACTCCCTCAAAACTCCAAGCCTATTGAACAGTGCTAAAAAAGGTGTGATGAGTGGTCCAAACATTAAAAAATTTGAAGTGATAATGCTGATTTTAATTGTTGAAAGCTAAAGTGAGCAAAATAGGATCATGATCAAAAGGAAAGCAATTCAAAGGTTCCACCCTATTAATTTCAAAATAATTAGAAAAGTGATGGTTACCAAAGAATCTATCTAACCATTAAGACAAAGTTCCTCTTCTCTAAGTATATAGAGTGCAGTAAAACCCAAATGAAAAAGCCCTGTATCATAGATTTTTTCACAGAAACGATTGATAAGTTGAGTATCATATTTACCTCATCCCCTTCATTCAGTCGGTTTCATGATCATGTTAAAATCACCACCAAAAAACCAGTTGTCTTTAATAGTGTCCCCCAATTGAACGAGTTGATCCCAAAGCAAAAAAAATTTCCTGAAGTGTAGAGCTAGCATAAACAAAGGTGGCCCAATCATGATACTAGTCAAATGATAATTGAGAAGAATAAATTGGCCATCATCTTGAATGATATTGATGTTGACGATGGGTTTCCAAAATAGCCGTATCTTGTTATTTTTATCGCAGAAGGTATTGTAGCGTTTAAATTTCTTGAGAACTCTATCCTTCCTAGTAGTTGCCATAGGCTAAAAAATAGCAAGAAAATAAAGTTTATGGGCCTTGCAGAGGTGTTTTAATCTAATAAGGGAGGAAGGGTCTGCCACTCCCCTAATATTCCAACAAATCACATTAAACCCTATGTCGCAGGTCCACCCTTCTAGAAGATCTAGGAGGTCTACCAACATGAATATGATCCCCATTAGAGTAATAAATAACTTCTTGTATAATATTGCTTTAATTTAATTGTGCGAGCTCATTTTTCCTTTTATTTTTCTCTCTCTGATTTCTAGACTAGCCATTCATATTCTAAAGAGTTAACCGCCTCCTGTAACAATTCAAGAGAAATATGTTTAGTAGAAATAGAATTATTATCTACTGGAGTTTCCAAAATGGGTTGAGGGGAAGGTCGTAATTGCCCGTCCACAACAGTCGTATGTGCAATGGAGTTCAAAATGGGTTCTTGCTAAACTAAGGCAGCATGCAAGTGAGGGACATCAATTAAGGCATAATCAGAGGTAACTGTAGGTCCAGAAGGTGGAGTGAAATTTTCAATGAAAAGATTTTCATTAGTAACATCAATAGAGACTCTCCTTATTCAAGGTTAAAACAACATTGGCATCTTACAAGCTAGAGACAGTTAAGCTAGCATTAGAATTTGGTAAGATTATTCTAGAATTTGGAGGAATAGATTCAGTGGATAATTGGTTTGCAAGGGAACATCAAGGTTATCCTTCTCCATAACCAAGGGAGTTTGAGTGTTATCAGTTTTTTCAAGAACATCAGTATTATCTTTCTCCAAAATCGAGGGAGAACGAACAATATCAGTGTTCTTAGAAACAACCCTCAATTGTGGATGAAGACGATAGCAATGAGAAGATGAATGTCCAAACATTCGACAGTGTGGAAAATATTGTGGATGGAGCTTGATTTCAATAGGTTGCCAGTAACCTTGATGAGGAGAACCTATCGAGATGTCATCACAAAATGGGTGGTGATGTCACATTCAACTAAAACTCTGGCCTCAGAAGGTCTAGTGAGAGTGAAAGTGGGAGTATCTATTTGCAATGTCTTACCGTAGGTAGCAGCAAGAGAGAATAAAGTTTCAAGATTAAACAAATGAAATTTTAGACTAAGAAAACGAATCCAAAAAGAGATTATAGGAGGTTCTATCCTTGGATCAAAGGCCACAGTCCATTTCAAAATTTTCATGAAACTATGTTCGATACGAATCATTCTTCAGGAAAAAATATGTGTGTAGTTTTCATCATTCAAAAGTAGTATCAAAATATGCCTACCATCAAAAACACCAACCTTCCAAAAATCTTTAAGTTTCATAAGTTCAAATTCCTTTCTAATAACCTCAAGTTTAGGATGCACATACCGAAACTTGTCAACCAGTGCAAGGCGACAAGAAGAAATAAGATTATTAGTGTCAACATCAATCAAGAATAGAGCAAATTTCCCATCTTTTTTTTTCAATAGGCTTAATAAAGTTGTAATCACCACCAACATTCAAAGTTTCAAGGAACGCTTATGTAAAAAGACTTGAAAAAGTAGAATCGGATGCCCCTACTCCAGCAACAGTGACACCTAAGCTTTTATCCAGAGGCATCACTTCTAGAGCAACCAAAGAGAAGAAGAACAAACCAGAGAAGAACAGGAAAAAGCTCACCCGAGCAAGCAACCGAAAGGNCACTCAATTTGAAAATTATGTGGGTGAAGACCCTTAAAGGGGCAAGTTATTGTAATTTGAACACTTAGCCAAGTTTTAATCTNTATATATATATATATATATATATATATATATATATATGTATATATATATATATATAAAATTGGGGTGCCTCGATCGGGTGAGAGCTTCAGTGACAATGGGATTCCCTGTTAGGGTTTCCTCCCCAGGAGTTTGATTGGGTGAGATCCCTTCTGTTTCCTTCTTCATTACTGTTTTCTTGCACGTTTGCCCTCCTTTGATATGGATCTGGAAGTTTTCGATGAGTTCCTCTTGGTTTTGGAAGTTTTTTATGATTTTCTTATTCCAGATCTGAGGCATTTTTTTGTGGTGCTTTTCATTAGTTTTTCTCTTTTCTTTTCTCTTATTTTTGTTCCAGATTTTGGTTTATTTTCTGTTTTCTAGTTCTTGTCTTTCGTTTGGTATCTGATTTTTGTTTGCTTTCTCTTTTCTAGATCTGTGTTTTTTCTTGTTTTTTTTTTTGTTTGGTTGGCTATATGTACCTTGGTGGGGTTTCTTTTGCTTATGTTGTTTGTGTTTGATGGATAGGACCTTTGCGGAGGCTCTCTCATGGGCCCAATACTCTAAGGGTAGTGATACAGGACTTTTTCCTCAAAGATTTCATGAGGCTTTGTTGTTGGGTAGTGATTCCAACTTTATTCGGAAAATAAGAAATAAAAATGGTAAATTTGCTATGTTCATTTCTGATGAAGAATCCAATATTCTTGCATCTTTTGTTAGGCATGTCCTTGTTGGGAAGTTTTTATTTGAGCATCCTAAGTTCAATTTGATTCGTAGGGATTTTGATGATTTGAAACTTATTGGGTGCTGAAAAATTGGTTTGCTAGATGGGCACCATATCCTTATTGTGTTGGCTAATGATGTGGACTTTACCATATTGTTTTCCAGTAGGGTCATTAAAATTGTGGGTGTCCCTATAAAGATCTTGAATTGGACAAAGGATTTTGACCCTAAGGAGGAACCCCCTACGATCTCGGTTTGGGTGCGTTTCTTGAGATTAAAGTTTCATTTGTTCAATCATGAGATTTTATTTTCTCTTGATGTGGTGGATGGGAAACCTTTAAAGATGGATGGACCCACTTATTTACTAAACAGACCTTCTGAGGCTCGTGTCTTGGTTGAGCGGGACATTACTCAACCTTTTTGTGACGAGATCTAGATTGGGTCAGAATTTAAAGGGTACTTGCAAAAACTGGTTTTTGAAAATAATTCTCCTTATTGTTCACACTGTCAAATGTTTGGTCATTTTCTTACGCACTGCTTTAAACTAAATTCACACTTAAAAAAGAACTGGTCTCCCCATTTCACCAAATTGGGCATCCTGTTGAGCCTACTGAGGCAATAGAGTCGAATGAAGGTATAAGGGACAATCAACATCCCCTCAAACAACCTTTTATTACTCTCAATGTGTCCATGCATCTTATTAATCTTGTTCGTGGTGAAGTTGATAACCACCCTACTTTTCCTGTTGAAACTTTTGAGAATGCGGTTAATCCCGCTTCTGTTATGCTCCAAAATGTGGATCCGATTAATTTTAGCAATGATGTTTCAGACAACTTGAATTTTGAGGTTGTAAATGTTGAAACTATTGAGAATGCAAAAGAAAACAATTCTAGTGTTCTTGTTGAAAATCTTGATAGCTTTGAAAAAGTGGTTGAAACTAATACTATTTTTCCTCATGCTGGAGAGGGGCCTCTTAAACATCTTGCTTTGGTTAGGATGCCTTTAGACTCCTACCAATATTACTCCTCATAGCTTAACTTCTCTTCTTCTCTTGAAAAAGAAGGCAATGATAAATTGGAAACTTGCTCTGCTCTTATTAGAAAAAATAATAATTTACTTCATGCTGATCTTTCTGTTGCTAAGAATGTATTAGATGAGGAATGGATTTTTCAAAAGGATAGTAGAAAAAAAAGTAAACGGAATAACGAGCTTATACATCTTGATAAAGGTAATATCATTTTTTAAAGAAAGCCTCTCTCTGATGGTGAGCAGGTCGGTAACTCTTCAATATATTCTAAAAGGGGGTGTGCGAGATATAATGTTTAACATAATGTGTTGGAATATTAGGGGAGTGGCAGACCCTTCCTCCCTTAATAGACTTAATCACTTATGTAGGGTTCATAAGATTTCTATGTTTGTTGTTCTTGAGCCTCTTGTCTCCAATAATAAAGAGCGTATTCGTAGAAGTTTAAAATCTATAATTTCTTTGCTAATAAAAACAACAAAAATTGGATTTTTGGAAGCATGATATTGACCTCACTATTTTTTAGGATGATGAACAATTTGTTTTGCTCTATTTTAAGCATGATATCTATTTTGCTTAGGTCACTTTTGTTTTTGCTAGCTCTCTTCTCCAAGATAAATATTATTTGTGGAAGAAACTTGCTATGGTGGGGGACTCTATTATTGATATTTGGCTAGTGGGGGTGATTTTAATATGATTATGAAGCCTTATGAAAGAAGAGGAGGGGGGATACAACACTATGCTTATCAATCATTTCTGTGATAAGATTAATGAAGTTGGGTTATTTGATCTAGGTTTTATATGTCCTCCCTTCACTTGGAGGCGGGTATCCCTTGCCCAGAGGCTTGATCATTTCTTTGGCAATCAACATTTCCTTAATAACTTTCATGTTTCTAAAGTTAGCCATTTAAGTCATGCTACCTCTAATCATAATCCCATTTTATTATTACTTGCCTTCACTTTTAAGCGTGCCACCTATAATTTTAAATTTCTTAACATCTGAACCTCTAATGAGACTTTTTTGCATCTTATTCAACAAGAGTGGAAAGTTGATTGTGTTGGTAACCCATGGTTCATTCTATGGGAGCTTCACAAAAAGTTTGCTGCGAATTTACGTAAGTGGAATTTAAATGTTTTTTGTAATGTTCATAGGAAGGTTTAAGGAGGCTCAAGCTCATGTTGACAAGCTTGAGGAGCAAGTTATTTGTTCTCCTCAACATGTTGAAGGTTTAGCCACTGCACGTTCTAAACTTTTGGAAGTTATTTCTTTGGAGCAAAGTTTTCTTCAGCAAAAAACCAATGATTTCAACTTCTCCTCTACGGGTCATAATACTAAATATTTTCATGCCTCCATTAACCATAGGAAGAATATTAATACTATCCTCAAAATACGTTCCCCTTCTCGGTATTTCTATACCCACGATAAGGATACTGGTTAAAGTGTTGTGGATTATTTAACTCATATCTTTATGACCAGCTCTTAGGTTTTGCCGGTTAATACCACTATTTTTTATGATGAACGGGAATATGTTTACTCCTTTTCCCTTCGTCAGATCCCGACTGAGTAGGAGATTTTATCAGCTTTGAGGGACATTAATGCCAACAAAGCTCCGAGTTCAGATGGGTTTACCTTTTCCTTTTATGTTTCTTGCTTGGATCTTATCAAAAAGAAAGTCACCCTTGCTATTTAAAGTTTCTTTTGGGGGAAGGATCTCAAGAAGTATTTCACGTCCTCCACGATTATCCCTCAAATTTTATGAAATCCCCAGGAAGTATTTCACTGAGTAGGAGATTGTGCTCATTCCTAAGGGTAATGATAAGTCCAGTTGGGATAAATTTTGTCCTATCTCCCTCACCTCCGTCATTTCCAAAGTTTTAAGTATATTGATGCTGTCTAGATTGCAGCCTATGTTACCTAAGATCATCTTGCTTCATCAGTCCGCTTTTGTGAAGCGCTAGGAAATCACTGATAACATTTTACTGGCTCAAGAGCATATTGAAGATCTTGATAAAAAGTGCGGGGCAGTAAAATGATTTTAAAACGTGACATTAGAAAGGCCTTTGACACTATTAGTTGGGATTTTATCATTAAAATTTTGCATGCTCGTGGTTTTCAACATAATTTCATATCCTTAATTCAACTGTGGCTTCAGAACAATTATTATAGTGTGATGGTGAATGTCAATTTCTAGGGCTTTTTTTCTACCTTAAGAGGTATTAAGCAAGGGGACCCCTTATCGCCTATCATTTTCATCATTGATTTTGATTAATTCTCTCGTATTTTCAATAATTTTCAGCTTAACAAACCATACACTCACTTCCTTCATAAATCCTCGGTTCTTTTTAGTCATCTTGCCTATGCGGTTGATGCTATTGTCTTCTCAAATGCTAGTAAATCTATCATCAAGGTGTTAATGCAGCTTCTTGAGGAATTTCAACAAGCTTCTAGGTTACAGTTTAACAAAGAAATATGAAATTTTCCCTTTGGTAACAATGTTAAGAGCTCTATTGCTTCTTGGGCTATTTCTTTTTACTAGATTTCATTCTTCCCTCTTCCTCTCAAGTATCTCGGGGTCAACCTTTTGAGGAGGCGTAGGAAGCAAACACAATTTGACGATGTGGTTGAATAGATTAAAAATAAAATTGATGATTGGAGAAATATTTTTCTTTCTAATGGTGGTCGCCTCAGCTTGCATAAAAGTGTTTTATTTAGTATTCCTCTGTACGCCTGTCAGCGGTATTTTTAGGTTGGAGGGGAGTTTCCCGTAAGAAGCTGTCGGTCACTGGAATCAAAATCTCATCGCCCGCTTTGGAAGGATGTTTAAGTTTAGAAAAGTATGAGATCAAACTGACCCCATATTTTTCATAGTTTAAATGAAAGAGCACTTTACCTCAAACCATTTATCTATCCCGAAGGATAAACACAATATTTGAGGATGAGGCTCGATCAAATAAACTAAAAAATATATGACATCTGTCTGGTCTGCGAAACCTTTATATTTGCCGACAAGTTCCCCTATTTAATACAAATAATTAAATAGGGTTTATATTAAGCTAGGTTCGGACATGCTTCCTATAAGGGCAAACCCTTATAATTAATTACATCTTAAATGATCAAAGTCACCTAAGAAGACTCTCGATAAAAACCAGGAAATATTATCTTCAAGGAGTTTCAAAAGGTAGGACTCTTCAACGAGATTGGATGTAGATGCGTGAAAGGGGATTGGTTCAAATTTGGAACATTTTATTGTAGAATCCAAAGGAAGAAGAACTAAGGTGAAAGGGGATTGGTTCAAATTTGGAACATTTTATTGTAGAATCCAAAGGAAGAAGGACTAGAGAAAGGGGATTGGTTCAAATTTGGAACATTTTATTGTAGAATCCAAAGGAGGAAGAACTAGAGCATGTCATGGATCTAGAGGAGAACCCCGGTGACTTCCCCAAGCTATCCTAATGTTTGACTTCATTTCTGAGGAGAAAAATTTAAGTGTTTCATCTTGCCAATTTTATTAGTTAAAGCTTACATTCGTGTGAAACTATCACACAAATAGCTTGGAAGATGTGAGGATTTAGGTTGTGACAAACGATAACCTCGGAATCCTAAGACGAGTTAGGGATTATATTATATAGTNAATCCTGTATCTATCCCGAAGGATAAACACAAGACTTGAGGATGAGGCTCAATCAAATAAACTAAGGAATATGTAACACCCGTTTGATCTGTGAAACCTTTATATTTACTGACAAATTCCCCTATTTAATATAAAGAATTAAATAGGGTTTATATTAAGTTGGGTTTGGACATGCTTCCTATAAGGGCAAGACCTTATAGTTAATTACAACTTTTAAATGACCAAAGTCACCTAAGAAGACTCTCGATAAAAATCAGGAAATATTATCTTCAAAGAATAATGACCAAAGTCACCTAAGAAGACTCTCGATAAAAATCAAAAAATATTATCTTCAAGGAGTTTCAAAAGGTAGGACTTTTCAATGAGATCATACATAGAGGTGTGAAAGGGGATTGGTTCAAATTTGAAACATTTTATTTTAGAGTCTAAAGGAGGAAGAACTACGGGATGTCATGGATCAAGAAGAGAACCCCGGTGACTTCCCAAGCTATCCTAATGTTTGGCTTCAATTTTGAGGAGAAATATTTAGGTTTTTCATCTTGCAAATTTAATTAGTTAGGGCTTACATTAGTGTTAAAATATTACATAAATAGCCTGGAAGATGTGAGGATTTAGGTCGTGACGGACCTCAGAATCCTAAGACGAGTTAGGGCTTATATTGTATAGCAGGGTTGTACAAAGGCCTAATNCCCTATAGTACATCTTAAATGACCAAATTCACCTAAGAAGACTCTCGATAAAAATCAAGAAATATTATCTTCGAGGAATTTAAAAGGGTAGGACTCTTCAATGAGATCAAACTTAGAGGCGTGAAAAGAGAATTGGTGCAAGTTTGGAACATTTTATTGTAGAGTCCAAAGGAGGAGGAACTAGGGGATGTCATGGATCCAGAGGCGAACCCCGATGACTTTTCAAGCTATCCTAATGTTTGGCTTCAGCTTTGAGGAGAGATATTTAGGTGTTTCGTCCTGTCAATTTTATTAGTTAGAGCTTACATTCGTGTGAAACGATCACACAAATAGCCTTGAAGATGTGAGGATTTAGGTTGTGACAAACGACAACCTCGGAATCCTAAGACGAGTTATGGCTTATATCNATTATTTAGGGCTTACATTCGTGTGAAACAATCACACAAATAGCTTGGAAGATGTGAGGATTTAGGTCGTGAGGGACGAGAACCTTAAAATCCTAAGACGAGTTAGGGCTTATATTGTATAGCAGGGCTTCAAATAGCCTGAAAGATGTGAGGATTTAGGTCGTGACAAATGATAACCTCGGAATCCTAAGATGAGTTAGGGCTTATATTGTATAGCAGGGCTACACAAAAGCCTAAAGATAAGGTGAGGATTTACGTTGCATAAGCAAGCAACCTCGAAGTCCTATGTATTTATTGTTTAAGTCTAAGGAAGGAAGATTGGTTTAGCTGGGGAAGACAGGTTTTTCTATTGAAGATGGGCGTACTGCCCACCATGCTAGCTCCAAGCTCCTCTCTGCGACGAGTTTGAGTTTTCTAGTGAGTCAAGTTATAATGTCAAATCAGGTGACCTTATGGTTGAAGTTCTTTAAATTTTATGGGGGCATTNGGAAATATTATCTTCAAGGAATTTCAAAGGGTAGGACTCTTCAATGAGATCGAACGTAGAGGTGTGAAAGGGCATTCGTTCAAATTTGGAATATTTTATTATAGAATCCAAAGGAGGAAGAATTAGGGGATGTCATGGATCCAGAGGAGAACTCCGGTAACTTCTCAAGCTATCCTAATGTTTGGCTTCAGTTTTGAAGAGAAAAATTTAAGTGTTTCAACTTGCCAATTTTATTAATTAGGGCTTACATTCGTGTGAAACAATCACATAAACAACCTGGAAGATTTAAGAATTTAGGTCGTGACAAACGACAACCTCGGAATCTTAAGACGAGTTAGGGATGAATTGTATAATAGAGTATACAAAGGCCTAAAGATAAGGTGAGGATTTACGTTGCATAAGCAAGCAACCTCAAAGTCCCAAATAGCCTGAAAGATGTGAGGATTTAGGTCGTGACAAATGATAACCTCGGAATCCTAAGATGAGTTAGGGCTTATATTGTATAGCAGGGCTACACAAAGGCCTAAAGATAAGGTGAGGATTTATGTTGCATAAGCAAGCAACCTCGAAGTCCTATGACTTTTGTTGTTTATATCTAAGGAAGGAAAATTGGTTTAGTTGAGGAAGACATGTTTTGCTGTTGAAGATGGTCGGATTGCCCACCATGCTAACTCCAAGCTCTCTGCAGCGACGAGTTTGAGTTTTTTAGTGTGTTAAGTTGTAATCTCAAATCAGGTGTCCCAATGGTTAAAGTTCTTTAAATTTTATGAGGGCATATTAAAGTTGATTAGAGCAACACCGGTTATGATCCTACAGTTCCCTCATTCCGAATTTTCTGATTAGAGCGACATCGGTTAGGATCCTATGGTTCCCTCGTTCCGGCACCACTATTTTCTATCGATTCACTTAGTCCAAATGAACTACTAAACTCAACTTAATGAGTTCCATAATTTCATTTAGACTGTGGGAAGCCTCGTTAGCAATCACTAAACTCAACTTAATGAGTTCCATAATTTCATTTAAACCGTGGGAAGCCTCGTTAGCAACTGCTACGATTCCCTCGTTCCGGCACCACAATTTTCTGATTAGAGCGACATCGGTTAGGATCCTATGGTTCCCTCGTTCCGGCACCACTATTTTCTATCGCGGTTAGGATCCTACGGTTCCCTTATTCTAGCACCACTATTTTCTATTGGATTCACTTAGTCCAAATGAACTTACGAACTCAACTTAATGAGTTCCATAATTTCATTTAGACCGTGGGAAGCCTCATTAGCAACCGTAACTCAACTTAATGAGTTCCATAATTTCATTTAGACTGTGGGAAGCCTCGTTAGCAACCGTAGGTTATCTCCTTCAAGGAATTCCTGATCATCCGATAGAGACATCTTAATTTAGTTGTAATTATAGTTTTTTGTGATGTTATGAATAAATTTTGAGTTGTTTCATATTTTGAATGTTGTGGCGGTGAATTTTATCTTGGTTGATTTTAGTTTTAGTTTTTATTTTGGTTTTTGTTTCTGTTTTGGTTTTGTAGCTATCCTGGTAGTTTTAGTTTTTCATGCAAATTTGTATAAGCACAAAAGTATAGCATAAAAGTACAAGAAAGACAACGTTGAAAACTGTAAAAGCGTACTTGGTGAGTCTTTTCGTTCCACCACCTGTAACTTAAAATGCATATCATGGAAATTTATATAGAGGCAAAAAGTAAGATTTTGGTAGTTTTCCCAACCCTATGTTATATCTTGATGGGTCCTTAGGATTTTAATTAAGGATGATTTTGTCAAGCAAAACATATTAAGTTTAGTAGATATTCAAGATATCCAACATATCTAGAGAAAGAAGCAGGTTCGTGCTACTCTCTCGCTGCCTGGTGGAAAATCCCAAGTTCTTTTAAACTTATTAAGTTGCTTAATATGTCATCTTGTAAATACCCTTAATCAATTATCTTTAAGAATAGGGTAATTATCACTTGTGATTCAATTTAAGAATTATGTGGGTGAAGACTCTTAAAGAGGCAAATTAGTGTTATTGGAACACTTAGCCAAATTTTAACCCTAATTGGGCTTGTAGTGATTANGAAGATTGGTTTAGCTGGGGAAGATAAGTTTTGCTATTGAAGATGGTCGTGTTGCCCACCATGCTAGCTCTAGGCTCCTTGCCGCGACGAGTTTGAGTTTTCTAGTGTATCAGGTTATAATGTCAAATCAGGTGGCCCTATTATTGAAGTTCTTTAAATTTTTTTGGGGCATGTTAAAGTTGATTAGAGTAACACCGGTTAGGATCCCACAGTTCCCTCATTCCGACACCACTATTTTCTATTGGATTCACTTAGTCTAAATGAATTTCCTAAACTCAACTTAATGAGTTTCATAATTTCATTTAGATCGTAGGAAGCCTCGTTAGCAATCCTAGGTTACCTCCTCCGAGGAATTCCCGATCATCCAATAGAGACATCTTAATTTAGTTGTAATTGTTATTTTGTGCGATGTTTGTGATTGAATTTCGAGTTGTTTTATATTTTGAATGTTGTGGCGATGAATTTTATCTTGTTTAATTTTAGTTTTGGTTTTGGTTTTGGTTTTGGTTTTGATGCAGAGTGACATCGTTGTTTAGCATGCGAATTTGTGTAAGCTTAGAAGTACAAGAAAGATGACGCTGAAAACTGTAAAAGCGTACCTAACAGTCTTCTCGTTCCACCACCTGAAACTTAAAATGCATATGAGGGCAGTTCATGTAGAGGCAAAAAAAGTAAGGTTTTGGTAATTTTCCTAACCCTATATTATATTTTGGTGGGTCCTTAGGAGTTTAATTAAGGATGATGTTGTCAAGCAAAACATATTAAGTTTAGTAGATCTCTGAGGTATCCAACAGATCTAGAGAAAGAAACAGGTCTGTGCTACTCTCTTGCTGCCTGGTGAAAGATCCCAAGTTTTTTAAACTTAATATGTTGCTTATTAATTCATCCTATAAAACACCCTAATGCTTAATGAACATTGATGTATCACTTATCCCTAAGAATAGGGTAATTATCATATGTAATTTAATTTTGAATATTATGTGGGTGAAGACCCTTAAAGAGGCAAGTTAGTGTTATTGGAACACTTAGCCAAATTTTGAGTGGGTGAAGACCCTTAAAGAGGCAAGTTAGTGTTATTGGAACACTTAGCCAAATTTTGGTCGTAATTGGGCTTGTAGTGTTTGAAAGATGTTCTAATGTTTAATGATATTTACTTTTCTAATCCTCATTTAAATGAAACTTGATTTAGCCTAAGTCACTACTAAGTTCTTAAGACCTAGGTGAGTGTCTTAATTAGTTTAGAAAAGGTCAAGCTTTAGGTGATCATAATTCAAGATTTGAATCTTGTTTGAAAATCAAAATAGGGGTATTAAATTGATTAGTTATTGACTTCAAAAGTCACACCCCTAAGTCGTGCGTTCATTTTATTTTAATAAACTTCCAAATTTTAATAATTTAAAAAAATTTTAACTTATCTTTTTCAATTAAGAAAGTGAGGTTGGTTTCCACCAATTATTTAAACATCCAAAGTAAGAACAGAGGTTACCCATTTCCCTCCTTGAATTAAGCCTAAATGTTAATTAAGGCTAAATTTCCAAAAGTACACATTTGCCCCTAAGGCTCTAACACTTCATAATTTGTCAAATTCAATTCAAATAACTTTGAAATTTTTATCCTAACTCATTCATGGGTCAATTGAGACATCATAGGAGAAAATATGATTTTTTTAAATTTAAGTTATTTTGTATAATTATTTTTAAGCAAAAATAGGATTTTTCAGAGAAAATTCTTAACGTGACCAAGATAAATCCTAATCTCTTGAAATTGTTACTAGAGGTAGAATTAGACCAAAGAAGCCATTGGACCAAATTTCATTATTTTTTGAATTTTATCTGAATTTTAAGAATTATTTTAAGTTCTGCGGTATTTATTAAATATAAAATATTTCAAATGGGGAAAATTAAGTTTTGTATTTTTGAAAAGTCCTCCTTAGCTCAGAGAACTCAGAAAAGAGGATTTTATTTTTTTTTAAAGGTTATTTGATTTATTGGAATTATTTAATGAAAACTCATTTTTAGCCTTTAAATATTATTTTTAAGCTTTGAAATTCAATTTATTTATTTAAAATATCAGGAAAAATATTATAATTATTCCTAAGTGCTTAGAAACCAATTCAGAACATTTCTATGAATTTTATTAGTATTGTGATTTTTAGGGATTTTTAATTATTTAAATATTTAAAATAGGCTAAAACTCAAGTTTTTATTTTAAATATTATTTTATTTTTAGAAAATACACCTAATCACAGAGAACTCAAAAAATAAGCTTTTATAAATTTTTTAGTTATATTTTGATTTTTAAAAAATCATTTAAGCGCTAAAAAAAATTAACTTGAAAAATCAATTTAGGTCATCAAATGAACTCAAAATGCATTGAAATTTTTATGGGGAGTTCTCTAGATCTTAAATAACAGTAGAGCTAACAAATCAAGTTATTTTATTATTTTTATTTCCCAAATTTAATTATTTTAGTGATTTAGAGTTTCCGAAGATTAGGTGCATTTTAAATAACTTGACTCATGAAAAATTTTTCCAAGGGTTCTCTAGTCATAGTAAACCTTAAATTTTACTTCAATTTTTCTAAGCAAAATGCTAATTATTGTGATTAATTTAAGCAAATAATGTGGATAAAATTAAAAAATATGTATCTCTGTCTAGAGACGTCCTCTGAATTTAAAAAAATCAAAGAATGTTCCCCTTGATAGAGGCTACAACATGCCAAAATATCAAGCTATGGTGATAAGTCTTCTTGCATGGAGAGTTAAAATACTCCTAACACTTATAAATTTTTTAAAAATAAAATATTCATCAAATTGACATAAATTTTAATCCACACTGTTCTCCTCTGTTCGCTGAGCAAGTGGGTATTTTTATTTTATTTTTGTAATTTTTCTACATAAAGTTATGTATTTTTGAAGTTTTGGGGATTAAATAAATAAGAAAAGCCCCTATTTTTCTACTTATCCATGTCAACCTCGTACGGGTCGAACAGACCATGTGTCGCTGCCTAATTAGGTGCCGCCAACCAGTTCATATATATAAATTGAAAATGTATTTTCGAAGCGGGCGACGGGATTCTAATTCTGGCAGCCGACAGCATCCAACGGGCAACTCCACAACCCAAAATAGTGTTGACATATATGTAACCATTTTTATTGGCAAAATTTCTTGTGTCCCTTCTATAATAGAGAAATCCAAGTCGATGGCAAGCAATGTACTATGATACTCGAGGACTGGTTCTTAACTCCCGATGCTATCATAATCAGTGTTGTCGATATCTTCTTCGTTCTTATCGGCATGTTCATCAGGCTTAAATATGATTTGAGGATCGGTTTGGGAATCGAGATCATAGTTATATTGGTCAAAGTCAGTTACGTTATCATTAGAGACTGTTAGAACGTAGCTGAAATCAGAATCATTATATTCCAAAAACCGAGTGGGGCAAAGAGATAATCATACATCGTCAGGGATTTGAGGATTTTCTTCCCTGAATCTGAGACAACCAACCTAATAGAGGCAGCCTCTATCCTATTCCCAGCACTATCGGTCTTAATGAAAATGTTCTTATTGTTTTCCGGTTGTGGTGATTTCTCTAGTGAAATCACTAACTCTGGACAGGCAGACTGTAGACTCTTGATGGCTGCTTGTGTTGAAGCGATATGAATGTTGTCCAGTATCCTCTTAGATGATTTGCTCCAAACTATGCTCTATCCATCTTCCTCGGAATACAGATATATCAAAGTGATTGGCTTGAGAAAAATCATATTTACAAAGCCTCTTTCAGTTTTTTTTAACTATTCTTTCTGGATTGTTATATTTCCTTCTTTTAAGATTCCTCTCAAAAAAATTCTTGAATCTAAAACAGCTCTCTATTGTCTTTCCAAACACCCTGTGATTAGGATAGAAATTGGGATGATCCTTCTTGTCAACTTTCTCTGGCTTCTTTAGCTTTTGGCAATCTAAACTTGAGCTTCTTAATTAAATTTCTGAACATCTTTAGTACAAATTCATCTTTGAAAAAATACACTCTATTCATCCGTTCTTAAAAAGTTGGAACCAGTCTACCATTTGCCTGGTACAGTCCTCTCTGGTATGACTACTAGCTAGACTAGCCATACTGCTGCATTTGTTGTTGCTGCTGAGGCTGAATATGTTGTGATAACTGTGGGGAACTCTGTTGAGAATTCTTGGTTTGAATCCACATATGCTACTTCCCTTTATCAACTATCACAACCGTTCCGGACTTCTTCTTGAATACTTTGGTTGGTCTGGGCCTGTCTGTCTTTTCCTAGGACTCCATGTGCTTGACTTCTTCTTTTAGACTGCTGGCCTTACTTGGCAGTTTCTTGAAGGACTTGATGGAAAGTCCCTTAAGCATAAAATCTACTGGTCCATGAATTCTTTTGAGTCGAATCTCAATCGCATGTTGTTTCTGTAGCTAAGGCTTGCATTTCATGCTTAAGTTTCCCCACCTCAAAATATAATCCACCAAAGTCTTGTTAGGCTTTTACCTTTCTACTACGATATCTCTAATAGTAACATGATGTGCTCTAGCAAATCTCATCATGAACAAGTGCTCCAACTTGGCAAACGTCTTCACCGATCCATTAGGAAACTCGGCATACCAATCGAATGTGATCCCTAACAGGCTGCTGATAGACTGACGGAAGAGCAAGGCTTCACTAACTCTGACATTGCAACAACTGGCTCAAAAATAGGCTATATGATAGTGGGAATTTTTGGTCCCATCGAACGTCTTAAAGTTTGGTGACACAAAACACTTAAGCTAGTGCACAAGATCAAACTCCTCTATGTAAGGTCTACCAATTGAAATTGATGCACCACCCTTAGATTGGGTTAAGGCCTCCCGAACTTCCTGTTCGACCATCTGCTTGATATCTTTCTCTGGTATTATACTCTGTGGGGAATGTTTCTCTTGTTGATCGTCTTGTTGGCGGAGGCAACTTCTCTCCTTCAGTAAGAGGCTGGGCATCGACACAGATGAAGCGGCTCTTGTCTCGATGACATATATATCCATAAAATCCTCATCGAGATAATCATTAAAATTAAAATCTTCATCATCCATAGCTACTCCATGTTCTTTGACTAACTCAAAAATCTTGTCTATGAGCTTTTCAAAATTTTTCTTCAATTATTCTTTTATGGATTATCTTGAGATCCAAATGACTCTCCTAAAAATCCTCCCTCTATACATTGGACTTGGTAGCAATGACTGCAACGCCACCTCATACTTCGGACTCTTGCTCCATTCCACAATCTTACCCTGCCGACTTATAAAACTGTACTGGTACTGCGGCCTTGGGTACCCATACCTTCTTATCCAATGGTGATGCCTTGAGACGGTGTGTCTCAATAGGGGCATTGGTGCGTTAGGGAGAGGCATGTTCCCTGTCATGCAAACCAATTACAACACCGAGTGACTTCCTTTTTTTCTCATTTTTTTGGAATATTCTCAGGAGCAAAAAACTGTTAGTATCCTCGAACCCACACGTGACTTGGCCGGTTGACGTCCTGTAGACCTTGGAATGGCAGTGGTAAAAAAATCGGTGGCAGTGATGGCAGTGCTTCCTAGACGGAATCTGATGGGAATGCGAGATGGCAAAACTTCAGTTGATCTTTGAGACTATCAGGCAGATCTAACATCCTTCAAAATTTCTTTTTTAATTTGAGGGGAAAGCGTACATCCCATCCACTTATGTAGCTCAACAACTGAACATCCTTCTTTGATAGTTGATGAGGGTAGCTTTAGTGTGTTAAGTTTTGCAAATATTTTTTAATACTGCAAAATACACACAACATATACAATATTAAATATGCAATTTAATCCCAACAAAAATAAATTTGGTAAGAAATTTTTATCTTTTAAAAAACTTTAACTGTCAAATCTCCTAAAAATAACGCAAGTATACGTATCGCTCAAGTAATAAAGAGCTCTGATGAAGTCCTAGATATCAATCCCATAAGGAAGTTGGAAATGCTTATAAGTAAATTTGTAAGATTATAATGTAAACTAAATCCCAAACTACAAATGTGAATTATGAAATTTGAATCTAGAATAAATGAGTGAATGATAAAAAAAATGCAATTAAAAGACTAATAAATTAAACTAATTGCTAAACTTTCGAAAGCAAACTTATGAAATCTTAATAAAGTTTTTGTGATGAAGAGTTCAAATTTAATAAATCATCCTTTCCCTTTGCAAAGAGTATATGGATTGTGAATAGATTAAAATCATTTAAAAATATATAAAAATTGTTTTGTGCCAATAAGGAGCAATCATATTCTTTACCCCCTTGTAGTGCATAAAGAACATTGACTAATCCAGAGTTTGGTTCCTAGTTTTATGGTTAAGCTTAGATGATATCTCCTACAACTCCAGAGCTCTTGCTACTCTCTCCCCTGAGGGCAAATAATCTCGCATTAGTTTTAAATGAACTGTACCAAATTAGGGATTTTAATTTGTCACGTTGAAATCTCCAATTATGCATCAAACAAAGTATATTTTCCTATTTATTTGCACTCAAGCTCATGGATGGAATCCTCTCCCATGGAATTAAATGTGATTCTCCCCCTGTAGAAATCATAGCTTATTCAAAAAATATGTTTCTCAACACATTTTAACATTTCTTTTGGTCAGATCAAAAAATAATGAAGATCGGAGTTCAAGTCACCACAAATTTTTGACATTTAAAACAGTATAAAACAATATCAATTCTTCAAAAAACCATATCTCAAAGTAGGGAGAAGGATAAAGAAGACTTCTCAGAATTCATGAGAAGAATACGACAAAATACGGATTGAATATAAAACACATGTTTACAAAATAAATAAATAAAAGAATGTAACTTATCTCACAATCTTTCCCAAGCGAATCCTTAAAATTTCTCTTCAAGCACTTTCCCTCTTTAAATGCACTCTCAATTCTCTCCTAGAAGTGTAATGAAGAAGAAATCTCTTACCTTCCCACTCCTCTTACAATCCTTGAAGAAAATCTCCAAGCCCTTGAATTTCTCTCTCTCTTACTCACGCCTCTCTATCTCTCTCTTCAAACTCCTCTTGTCTCCCCCTTCAAAACTCTCTTCAAATTCTCTTGTCGCCCCCCCTTTAAAACTCTCTTCAAGCCCTAGACTTCCCTTTCTTTTATTAGAGGTTGCCTCCCTCGAAAAAGAGATCAAAATTTTCTCTAAATTCTATATGAAAGTCAACCTTTTGAATTCAAAAAGCATGTCTATTCATCCAGAAGACATATCCCTTCATAAAAAGCTATCCAAAGTGTTTAGATGCTTTGAATCACTCCATGGGGTGTTTAGAACAAGTTCTCCTATCAAAATTCAAGCAAAATTTGTATCGAACCACCTTAATTCGCAAAAAGTTATCTCTGGCACTTGAGGCGCCATCCTGCTTAAGACTGGGTTGTTCTGTGTTTTGGTGCTTTTGGCGCTAGCTCTCTGTCAAATGGCACGTCAGGAGCCAGTTCTGGCGCTTCATGCTCCATAATCCCATAATTTATTGTTTTGGCACCAAATTTCATCCTTGTTGCTACTTTTACTCCAAATGCCTAAAATTGATATACCTGCAATAAAAATAATACTCTTCTTTAAAGTGCAATATCACCAAAATAAGCACGAAATGTATAATTGAAATAACATATTATTTTGGTGTATCAAAATCCCCCAAACATAAATATTACTTTTCCTTAAGTGACACTTTTACTACATAAATGCATATGACTCGGGATAGAGATTAACTTATAACTTATATACTTTAGTTTGATAAATAACATAGAAAAATTCAAGAAAACCCTTTAATAACTTAGATTCAAACTCTAAGTCTAAGAGGACTTAGTAATTAAATTTAAGATTTCTAAATCTTTATTCATTTCAAAAAGAATTGTAATTTATCATATCAAGAATACTTAGAATATTCATATGGAAAAAAGAATTTTATGAAAACTTTACTAGTAATGTTGCCAATTTTCCAATACAAGTTTAGAAAATATAATAATGTATTTTCCTTAAGTTGTTCAAGTGAAGCCAATTTTTTATTACGCATCTTGCAAGCTTCTCCTAACTCATTTTTCTTTTCATTTTATTTCTTTTCTTTTCTTTTCTTTTTCTTTTTCTCTCTTNCTATAAGGGCAAGCCCCTATAGTTAATTACATCTTAAATGACCAAAGTCACTTAAGAAGACTCTCGATAGAATTCAAGAAATATCATCTTCAAGGAATTGCAAAGGGTATGACTCTTCAATGAAATCAAGCATAGAGGTGTGAAAGGGGATTAGTTCAAATTTGGAATTTTGTTGTAGAATCCAAAGGAAGGAAGAACTAGGGGATGTCATGGATCTNTGCATGGATTTAAATCATCACAACTTCTTCCATCATTAAATATCAATACTCTCCACAACTTCCATCCAAAACGTAATTACTTATCATTTTATAAAGAAAAGGAAAACTTTTTAGAATCCATGGAGAAAACAAAATCACACTTTAGTTTAAAAGAAGAAATTATAGTCAAACCAACAACAAGTCTCGATTGAAACCAAAACTAATCTAAAACAAAAAGATAAAAACTTATCTCAAGTTCTCCACCAAACTCTTAAAGTTCCTTTGAATCTCTTCTCTTTTACAATCACTCAAAATAAAATAACAAAACGGATAAAGTAAATAAAAAGTGGTTCATGAAAATCTCTCCGAACTAACTCCCCAGGAAGAACTTTCAAAACTTGTCAANTGTATTGATCGGGCAGCCCTGATCGCGTCGGACAGACCACCGTCCGACATGGGCAGGAATGAGCTGGCTGGCGGTGCCAATCACACAGCGACACGTGGCCTATTCGAACCGTACAAGGTTGACATGGATAAGTAGAAAAATAGGGGCCTTTTTTATTTATTTAATCCCAAAACTTCAAAAATACATAACTTTGTGTAGAAAAATCAAAAAAATAAAATTAAAATATCCTTTGCTCAGTGAACAGAGCAGAGCAATGTGGAATAAATTTCAAGTCCATTTAAAACATAAAATATTTTTAATTAATTAAACACTATTTGGAATCATTTGATTCTCCATGCATACTTACACATCACCTTGGCTTGAAATTTTAGCATGTTGTAGCATCTGTCAAGGGAAACATCCTCTGATTTTTCTAAAATTAGAGAAGGTTCCTATACAGAGATCCATATTTTTCAAGTTTTTGCTCATTATTTCCTTAAAATAATCATGGAAATTATCATATTGATTAGAAAATTCTAAGAAAATTTGGGAAGGTGCACCATGACTAGGGAAGCTTTTGGAAATAATTTCTTGGGTCAAGTCATTTAAAATACCCTTAAATTTTACAAACATTAAATCATTAAGATAGTTAATTTTGAAAAATATAAATAATTAAATGATTTGATGTTTGATCTCCACTGTGATTTATGATCTACAGAACTCATCATAAAAATTTCAAAATATTTTGAGTTCATTTGACAACTTAAGTGATTTTTAAAGATAAATATCACTTTTGGCATTTAAATGATTTTTTAAAAATCAAAATATAACTCAAAAAATTATGAAGCTTAGTTTTTTGAGTTCTCTGTGATCAGGGATACTTTATGAAAATAAAATAATATTTAGGATGAAAACTTGATTTTTAGCCTATTTTAAATATTTAAATAATTAAAAATTAATAAAAATCAGAGAAATAATAGAACTCATGAAAATGTTCTAAATTACTTTATAATTACTTAGTAATAATTAAAATATTTTTCTTGATTTTCTAAATAAAGATATTGAATTTCAAAGCTTAAAAATAATTTTTTAAAGGCTAAAAATGAGTTTTCACTAAAATAATTCCAATAAATAAAAAAAAATAAAAAAATATGAAATTTTCTCCTATGAGTTCTCTATCCTCATAAAGATTTTTCAAAAATACAAAAGTTAATTTTTACTATTTAAAATATTTTATTTTTATTAAATAGTCAAGAAATTAAAATAATTATAATAAATCACAGAGAATTCAAAAAATTTTGAAATTTGATACAAAGGCTTATCTAGTCTAGTTCTACCCCTAGTAAAACTTTCAAGGGATTAGACTTTACCTTGGTCAAGTTAAGAATTTTCTTTGAAAAATCCTTTTTTTGCATGAAAATAATTATATAAAATAAATTAAATTCTGAAAAATCACATTTTCTCCTCTGATGTCTTAATTGACCCATTAATGAGGTAGGATAAAAATTTCAAAGTTATTTGAATTGAGTTTGATAAATTATGAAATGTTAGAGCCTTAGGGCCAATGTGTAATTTTGGAAATTTAGCCTTAATTAACATTTAGGCTTAAGTCAATGAGGGAAATGGGTAACCTCTGATATTAATCAATGTATTTTATGCTTGAAACACAAGGGGTTAATTGGTAGAAACCAATCTCACTTTCCTCATTAAAAAGATAAGTTAATGAATTTCTAAATCATTAAAAATTTGGAAGTTTATTAAAATTAAATGATCCTGGACTTAGGGGCATAAATTTTGAAGTCAATAATTAATTAATTTAATACCCCTATTTTGACTTTCAAATAGAATCCAAATCATGAATCATGACCACTTAAAGCTTAACCCTTTTCAAATCTAATTAAGACACACACCTAGGTCTTAAGGGCTTAGTGATGACTTATGTTCAAAATTGACTAAATGAGGATTAGAGAAATAAACATAACTAAATCAAACATCCTTGAAACATCCAAAAATTGATTAAACAAGGATTAGAGAAATAAACATAATTAAATCAAACATCCTTGAAACAACACTAAGCTCAATTAAGGTTAAAATTTGGCTAAGTGTTCCAACAACACTAACTTGCCTCTTTAAGGGTCTTCACCCACATAATTCTTAAATTGAATCACAAGTGATAATTACCCTATTCTTAGGGATAATTGAGACATCAGTGTTCACTGAGCATTAAGGGTATTTATAGGATGAATTATCTAACAACATAATAAGTTTAAAAGAACTCGGGATTTTCCACTAGGCAGCGAGAGAGTAGCACAAACCTGCTTCTTTCTCTAGATCTATTGGATACCTTGGAGATCTACTAAACTTAATATGTTTTGCTTGACAAAATCATCTTAATTAAACTCCTAAGGAGCCCCCAAGATATGACATAGGGTTAGGAAAACCTTACTTTTTGTCTCTCATATAAATTGCCTTAACATGCATTTTAAGTTTCAGGTGGTGGAACGAGAAGACTCGCCAGGTACGCTTTTACAGTTTTCAGCATTATCTTTCTTGTACTTTCATACTGTACTTTTATACCTGCAAATTTGCATCCTAAACAACGACGCTACCCTGCATGGAAAACTAAAACTATTATGATAGCCACAAAACCAAAACCAAAACCAAAACTAAAATCAACCAAGATAAATCTCACCGCCACAACATTCAAAATATAAAACAACTCAAAATTTAATCACAAATATCACACAAAACTACAACTTCAACTAAATTAAGACATCTCTACTGGATGATCAGGAATCTCTCGGAGGAGGTACCTACGGTTGCTAATGAGGCTTCCCACGGTTTAAATGAAATTATGGAACTCATTAAGTTGAGTTTAGTAAGTTTATTTGGACTAAGTGAATCCAATAAAAAATAGTGGTGTCAGAACGAGGGAACCGTAGGATCCTAACCGATGTCGCTCTAATCAACTTTAATATTTCCTCATAAAATTTAAAGAACTTCAATCATAGGGGCACCTGATTTGACATTATAACTTGACACACTAGATAACTCAAACTCATCGCGGCAAGGAGCTTGGAGCTAGCATGGTGGACAAACTTGACACACTAGATAACTCAAACTCGTTGCAGCAGGAGCTTGGAGCTAGCTTGGTGGGCAACACGGACACAATAGATAACTCAAACTCGTCGCGGAAGGAGCTTGGAGCTAGCATGGTGGGCAGCACGGTAACTCAAACTCGTCGTGGCAGGGGCTTGGAGCTAGCATTGTGGGTAGCACGACCATCTTCAACCCAAAACCTGTCTTCCCCAGCTAAACCAATCTTCCTTCCTTAGATATAAACAACAAAGCCATAAGACTAACCTGTCTTCCCCAGCTAAACCAATCTTCCTTCCTTAGACTTAAATAACAAAGCCATAGGAATCGTCGCGACAAGAGCTTGGAGCTAGCTTGGTGGGCAGCACGACCATCTTCAACAGCAAAACTTAGTCTCCCCAGCTAAACCAATCTTCCTTCCTTAGACTTAAACAACAAAGCCATAGGACTTCAAGGTCCCCCAGCTAAACCAATCTTCCTTCCTTAGACTTAAACAATAAAGCCATAGGACTTCGAGGTTGTTTGCCAATCTTCCTTCCTTAGACTTAAACAACAAAGCCATAGGACTTTGAGGTTGCTTACTTATGTAAGGTAAATTCTCACCTTATCTTTATGCCTTTGCACTGCTATACAATATAAGCCCTAACTTGTCTTGGGATTCCGAGGTTGTTGTTTGTCACGAACTAAATCCTCACATCTTCCAGGCTATTTGTGTGATCCTTTCACACAAATGTAAGGCCTAATAAATAAAATTGGCAGGATGAAACACCTAAATATTTCTCCTCAAAACTAAAGCCAAACATTAGGATAGCTTGGGAAGTCACCGAAGTTTGCTTCTGGATCCATGACATCCCTTAGTTTTTCCTCCTTTAGATTATACAATAAAATGTTTTAAATTTAAATCAATCCTCTTTAACACCTCTACGTCCGATCTTATTGAAGTATTTCTTAATTTTTATCGAGAGTCTTCTTAGGTGTTCCAAATTTGAACCAATCCCCTTTCACACCTCTACGTCCGATTTCGTTGAAGAGTCCTATATAAAATGTTCCAAATTTGAACCAATCCCCTTTCACACCTCTACGTTCGATTTTGTTGAAGAGTCCTACTCTTTGAAACTCCTTGAAGATAATATTTCCTGATTTTTATCGAGAGTCTTCTTAGGTGACTTTAGATTGAACCAATCCCCTTTCACACCTCTACGTCCGATCTCATTGAAAAGTCCTACCCTTTGAAATTTTTATTCTACAATAAAAATGTTCCAAATTTGAACTAGTCCCCTTTCACACATCTACGTCCGATTTCGTTGAAGAGTCCTACCCTTTGAAATTCTCTTTCACACCTCTACATCTGATCTCATTGAAAAGTCCTCCCCTTTGAAACTCCTTGAAGATAATATTCACACCTCTACGTCTGATTTCGTTAAAGAGTCCTACCCTTTGAAATTCCTTGAAGATAATCTTTCTGATTTTTATCGAGAGTCTTCTTAAGTGACTTTAAAATGTTCCAAATTTGAACCAATCCCCTTTCACACCTCTACGTCCGATTTCGTTAAAGAAGCTACCCTTTGAAATTCTTTGAAGATAATATTTCTTGATTTTTATCGAGAGTCTTCTTAGGTGACTACCCTTTGAAACTCCTTGAAGATAATATTTCCTGATTTTTATCGAGAGTCTTCTTAGGTGAATATAAAATGTTCCAAATTTGAACCAATCCCCTTTCACACCTCTACGTTCGATTTTGTTGAAGAGTCCTACTCTTTGAAACTCCTTGAAGATAATATTTCCTGATTTTTATCGAGAGTCTTCTTAGGTGACTTTAGATTGAACCAATCCCCTTTCACACCTCTACGTCCGATCTCATTGAAAAGTCCTACCCTTTGAAATTCCTTGAAGATAATATTTCTTGATTTTTATCGAGAGTCTTCTTAGGTGACTTTGGTCATTTAAAATGAAATTAATTATAGAGGCTTGCCCTTATAGGAAGCATGTCTGAACCCAGCTTAATATAAATCCTATTTAATTCTTTATATCAAATAGTTGAACTTGTCGACAGATATAAAGGTTTCACAGACCAAATAGATGTCATATATTCCTTAGTTTATTTGATCGAGCCTCATCCTCAAGTCTTGTGTTTATCCTTCGAGATAGATAAAGAGTTTGAGGTATAGTGCTCTTTCATTTAAATTATGAAAAATATGGGGTCATTTTGATTTCACACTTTTCTAAACTTCAACGTCATTTTGAAGCGGGCAATAGAATTTCGATTCCGGTGACCGACGGCTTCTTACGGGCAACTCCCCTCCAACAAAAAATAGCACCGACGGAACAATAACCGTCAGTTAATATGTTCTTATAACTGATGGGTCATACCATCATTTATAATTAAAAACCGTAGGAAAATAAAATATTGTTGATAAGCGACGATATATGTTGTAGCTATGTCGCCGCAAATAACGAAGACCAAAAATAGTTGCAAAATCGTCAACAATTCAAACAATTTTTCTTACGTGTAAAAAGACATTGATTTTAGTGTTTTTTCCTATAGTGTAGGATCTTTTTTTTTGTTAATTATCATATCTACTAATTTTAGTGAAATTATCATTGCTTAAATTTAAAGACAAGCTTAATTTTACTGCATGATCCTAGATCAGGCAGTTTAATTGNCTATGAAGAATATGGGGTCAGTTTGATTTCATATTTTTCTAAAACTAAATATATAAGTAAATTAAAACGTCTATCTGAAGCGGGCCACAGGATTTTGATTCCAGTGACCGATAGCTTCTTATAGGCAACTCCTCCAACCAAAAATAGCGCCGACAGCTTCTGGCGACTCCGCTGGAGACAAGCTTTTCTCTCCATACAAATCAAGAAATATTATCTTCACACATCGGTCCATGTCCCTCTTGAACCAAATTACCCTTCTTTCGTTGACATACTTTACCCATTTCTATCTTGGGAAAGTACGACTAACTCCTTGGACTTCATGACTATCTGTTCAACCATATTTAAACAGAGGGGTTCACGAGGCCATTACGGACTCTTTAAATTTTCATGTGGGGTTGGACCCCCAATAGATGTGTCGGTGGACTAATTCCATGTCGGTGTTATTTCGGTTTGGTTTATGGGGAGTTGCCCGTAAGAAGCTGTCGGTCGCTGGAATCGAAATCTCGTCGCCCGCTTCGGAAGGACGTTGAAGTATGAAATCAAACTGACCCCATATTTTTCATGTTTGTGGGGTTGCCCGTAAGAAGCTGTCGGTCATCGGAATCAAAAATCCCGTCACCCGCTTCGAAGGACGTTGAAGTATGAAATCAAACTGACCCCATATTTTTCATAGTTTAAAATAAAAGAGCATTATTCCTCAAATCCTGTATCTATCCCAAAGGGTAAACACAAGACTTGAGGATGAGGCTCGATCAAATTAACTAAGGAAAGTATGACGTCCGTCTGGTCCGCGAAACCTTTGTATTTGCCGACAAATTCACCTATTTAATATAAAGGATTAAATAGGGTTTATATTAAGCTGGGTTC
>JXCR01145315.1:224417-237945 GCA_002079205.1 Phalaenopsis hybrid cultivar | reverse complement strand
TAAGAAGACTCTCGATACAAATCAAGAAATATTATCTTCAAGGAATTTCAAAGGGTAGGACTCTTCAACGAAATCGGACGTAGAGGTGTGAAAGATGATTGGTTCAAATTTGGAACATTTTATTGTAGAATCCAAAGGAAGAAGAACTAGGGGATGTCATGGATCCAGAGGAGAACCTCGGTGACTTCCCAAGCTATCCTAATGTTTGGCTTCAGTTTTGAGGAGAAATATTTAGGTGTTTCATCCTGCCAATTTTATTAGTTAGGGCTTACATTCGTGTGAAATGATCACACAAATAGCCTGGAAGATGTGAGGATTTAGGTCGTGACAAACGACAACCTCGGAATCCTAAGACGAGTTAGGGCTTATATTGTATAGCAGGGCTATGCAAAGGCCTAAAGATAAGGTGAGGATTTACGTTGCATAAGCAAGCAACCTCGAAGTCCTATGGCTTTGTTATTTAAGTCTAAGGAAGGAAGATTAGTTCAGCTGGGGAAGACAAGTTTTAANAATATGTTTATTTCTCTAATCCTCTTTTAGTCAATTTTGATTTAGCCTAAGTCACCGCTAAGCCCTTAAGACATAGGTGAGTGTCTTGATTAGTTTGAAAAGGGTTAAACTTTAGGTGGTCTTGATTCATAATTTGGATTTTATTTGAAAATCAAAATAGGGGGGTTAAGCTTTAAGTGGTCATGATTCATGATTTGAATTTTATTTGAAAATTAAGATAGGGGCATTAAATTGATTTATTTTTTACTTTAAAAGTCATACCCCTAAGTCCAGGATCATTTAATTTTAATAAACTTCCAAATTTTAATAATTTAGAAATTTATTAATCTTAATTTGTTAAATGAGGAAAGTGAAATTGGTTTCTACCAATTAACCCCTTGTGTTTCAAGCATCAAAAAAATTGACTAAGATTAGAGGTTACCCATTTTCCCTCCTTGAATTAAGCCTAAATGTTAATTAAGGCAAACATTCCAAAATTACACATTTACCCCTAAGGCTCTAACACTTCATAATTTGTCAAATTCAATTCAAATGACTTTGAAATTTTTATCCTACCTCATTCATGGGTCAATTGAGACATCAAAATAGAAAATGTGATTTTTCAAAATTTAATTTAATTTATATAATTATTTTCATGCAAAGATAGGATTATTTTCAAAGAAAATTCCTAACTTGACCAAGGTAAATTATAATTCCTTGAAATTTTTATTGGAGGTAGACCTCAACCAGAAAAGCCTTTGGACAAAATTTAATGATTTTTTGAATTCTCTGTGATTTTATAGAATTATTTTAAATTCTGGGTTATTTAATAAAAATAAAATATTTTAGGAGGTGAAAATTAAGTTTTATTATTTTGAAAAATCTCCCTAAGGTCAAAAAACTCAGAGGAGAAAATTTATATTTTTTTGATTTTTTCTTGATTTATTGGAATTATTTTAATGAAAACACATTTTAGCATTTTTAAAAAAAATTATTCTTAAGCTTTGAAATTCAATATCTTTATATAGAGTATCAAGAAAAATATTCTATTTGTTCCTATATGATTAGGAAGAAATGTAGAATATTTTCATGAGTTTTATTACTTTTGTGATTTTTATGAATTTTTAATTATTTTAATATTTAAAATAGGCAAAAATCAAATTTTTATTTTAAATATAATTTTATTTTTAGAAAATACCCCTAATCACAGAGAACTCAAAAAAACTAAGTTTCATAATTTTTTGAGTTATATTTTAATGTTTAAAAATCATTTAAATGCCAAGAGTGGTATTTATCTTTAAAAATCAATTTAAGTTGTCAAATGAACTCAATATATCTTGAAATTTTTATGATGAGTTCTCTAGATCATAAATACAGTGAAGATAAAAAATCAAGTCATTTAAATGTTTATATTTTCTTGATGAGTTCTATGGATCATAAATCACAGTGGAGATTAAAAATCAAGTCATTTAAATGTTTAAATTTTCCAAGATTAATTTAGTGATTTAGTATTTATAAAATTTAAGGATAATGTTTATATTTTCCAAAATTAATTATCTTAGTGATTTAGTGTTTGCAAAATTTAAGTTCACTGAAATTATTTCCAAAGGTTTTTCTAGTCATGGTGGACCTTCCAAAATTTTCTTAGGATTTTATAATCAATATGCTAATTTTTGTGATTATCTTAATGAAATAATGTGAAATAACTTGAAAAATATGGGTCTCTATATAGGAAGCTCCTCGAACCTTCGAAAAATCCGAGAATATTTCCCTTGATAGAGATTACAACATGTCAAAATTCCAGGCCAAGGTGATGTGCCATTATGCATGGAGAATCAAATGATTCCAAATAGTGCTTAACTAATTAAAAATAAAATATGCACCAAATGGACTTGAAATTTATTTCACATTGTTCTCCTTTGTTCACTGAGCAAGAGAGCATTTTTATTTATTTTTGTAATTTTTCTACACAAAGTTATGGATTTTCTAAGTTAAGGGTATTTAAATAAATAGGAAAAAGCACTATTTATCTATTTAAACAGCGCTGGACTTGAAATTTGTTCCACATTGTTCTCCTTTGTTCACTGAGCAAGTGGGTATTTTTTTTTGTGATTTTTCTACGTTTTCCTCTATTCACTGAGCAAGAGGGTATTTTTATTTTATTTTTGTGATTTTTCTACACAAATTCTCATCTATTCACTGAGCAAGAGGGTATTTTTATTTTATTTTTGTGATTTTTCTACACAAAATGAATTTTCTAAGTTAAGGGTATTTAAATAAATAAGAAAAAGCCTTATTTATCTATTTAAACCGCGCGTGCCACCTCAACCTACGACGGCTCTGAAGGCAAGCGTGGCGCGCTCTGGTTGGACGCCGCCGTCCACGTGGCTTGTTGACTCAGCCTACTGTTTATGTCCTGAAGTGCTATCCGACTTGATCTCCCCCGTCCATTTGATACACGCTCGATCGAACTGCTCCCCGTCATCATCTCCGATAGAATGATTCCGTACCCGTCCACACTAAAATCTTAAGATCTCAGCCTAGACTCAACCAAATCACTTCGGGTTTGATACTATGGACTCGTCTAAGTGAGACGAACACATCCATATGGCTAAGATTCCTTGACATCAAGCTTAAGTAAATGGAGAATCAAAATAAGCTCGGGAGAAGGAGAAGTTTTATACCTTTGCTTTGACAAGGGAGGCTTCGGTCAGAGGTGCTCGGCACGTTCGTTGGGGTCGAAGGAGGCTAGGGATTGAGTCCCTGGTCTTGGTGTAAGACCTAGGCNAAGTTATTATAATTTGAACACTTAGCCAAATTTTTAATCCTAATTAGGCTTAGTGATGTTTCAAGGATGTTTGATTTCATTATTTTTATTTCTCTAATCCTCATTTAGTCAATTTTGATTTAGCCTAAGTCACCACTAAGCCCCGTTAAGACCTAGGTGGGTGTCTTAATTAGTTTTGAAAGGGGTTAAGCTTTAAGTGGTCATGATTCATGATTTGGATTCTATTTGAAATTCAAGATAGGGGTATTAAATTGATTAAATATTGACTTCAAAAGTCAGACCCCTAAGTCTAGGATCATTTAATTTTAGTAAACTTCCAAATTTTAATAACTTAGAAACTTATTAGTCTTAATTAAGAAAATAAGATTGGTTTCTACCAATTGACCCCTTTGTGTTTCAAACATAAAATAAATTGATTAAGATCAGAGGTTATCCATTTTCCCTTACCCCCTTTGTATTTCAAGCATCAAATAAATTGATTAAGATCAGAGGTTACCCATTTTCCCTCAACCCCTTTGGGTTTCAAACATCAAATAAATTGATTAAGATTAGAGGTTACCCATTTTCCCTCCTTGTGAATTAAGCCTAACATGTTCATTAAGGCAAGGTTCCCAAATTACACATTTGCCCCTAAGGCTCTAACACTTCATAATTTGTCAAATTAAATTCAAATGACTTTGAAACTTTTATTCTACCTCATTCATGGGTCAACTGAGACATCAGAGGAGAGAATGTGACTTTTTGAAATTTAATTTAATTTATATAATTATTTTAATACAAAAAAAAGGATTTTTTAAAGAAAATTCCTAACTTGGCCAAAGTAAATTACAATCCCTTGAAATTTTTCTTGGAGGTATACCTAGACTAGGAAAGTCTTTGGACAAAATTTCATGATTTGTTGAATTCTCTCTGATTTATTAGAATTATTTTAATTTATGGGATATTTAATAAAAATAAAATATTTTAGGTGGTGAAAATTAAGTTTTATATTTTTGACAAATCTCCCTAAGGTCAAAGAACTCAGAGAAGCAAATTTTATATTTTTCTGATTTTTCTTTGATTTATTGGAATTATTTTAGTGTAAAATTAAGCAAGAGGGTATTTTTATTTTATTTTTGTGATTTTTCTACACAAATATATGTATTTTCTAAGTTAAGGGTATTTTAAAAAATAGGAAAAGGTCCTATTTATCTATTTAAACAGCGTGTGCCACCTCAACCTATGTTGGCTCCGAAGGCATGTGTGGCGCGCTATGGTTGGATGCCGCCATCCACATAGCTGCTGACTCGGCCTGCTGTTTATGTCCCGAAGCGCTCTCCGGCTTGTNATATTCTAATTGTTCCTAAGTGATTAGGAAACAATTTAGAACATTTCCATGAGTTTTATTATTTTTGTGATTGTTACGAATTTTTAATTATTTAAATATTTAAAATAGGCCAAAAATCAACNTCTCCCCCGTCCATTTGATACACGCTTGATCAAACGGCTCCCCGTCATCATCCCCGATAGAATGATCTCGTGTCTGTCCAGACTAAAACCATAAGATCTCACCCTAGACTCAACCAAATCACTTCGGGTTTGATCCTATGGACTCATCTAAGTGAGACGAACAAATCCATACGGCTAAGGTACCATGAAATCAAGCATAAGTAAATGGAGAATCAAAATAAGCTTGGGAGGAGGAGGAGTTTTATACCTTTGCTCTGAGAAGGGAGGCTTCGATCAAACGTGCTATGCACGTTCATTGGGGTCCAAGGAGGGTAGGGATTGAGTCTTTGGTCTTAGTATAAGGCCTAGGTATGAATTCGACCAAGCTTGATTTCAGGTGTTGATCTAAAGCTATGGTAGAGGCTCTGTAGAAGGGGGATTTGATGTNTAGGGTTTCAAGCTCAAAATTGAGCTCCGACAATGGGAATGGGTGAGGGAAAATTGTTGGAATGCACTGAGGAGATTATAGGGAAGCTCTGTGTGAAGTTTGGAGAGGCCTCTCTAAGACAANGTTAAGGTGTGGGCACAAGCAATTGAAGTTTGGTGGAGTGTGGAGGTGTATTGGGTTCTTTCCTGGTTTCCAGAAGGGTTTCAAGCTCAAAATTGAGCTCTGGCAATGAGAATGGGTGAGGAAAAATGGTTGGAATGCACTGAGGGGATCTTAGGAAAGCTATGTGTGAAGTTTGGAGAGACCTGTCTGAGAAATTTTCATCACACCTCCCATGGCTGTGGGAGGTGTGTTTTTATAAAAATGGCCATGGGGTGGCTCTCAGGGCATAAGTTTGCAGAGGAGCTCCATAGCTTGCNCTAAGACAATTTCAGCACACCTCCCATGGCCGTGGGAGGTGATTTTTTATAAAAATTTCCATGGGGTGGCTCCCAGGGCATAAGTTTGGGTGCATTGTGGTGTTTAGGTGGAGGGCAAAGGAGCTCTTCAATTTGATTTGGATGAGTTGGCCTCTAAGTTTGATTTGGGTGAGGTTCCATGGGGGTGGCTCTCAGTTTTAGGCTTTTTTAGCACTAGGCTAGCCGGCCGGCCAGGGGGAGGTGGCTAGGAGCTCAGGGAACCCAGAGGAATCCTTCACAGCAATTTAAGGCAAATGTGCTTGGATTTGGTAAATATATCTTAAGCATGTGTATTTTTGGAAATAAGATCCCTTAATTTTGGGGACCTTTGGTCCATGGCTTAATTTAGGTGATTTTATGGTGTTTTTACTGTTCACTAAGTCCATCTAATGGCTGTGGTGGAGTTAATTTGGTGGCTTTAGGGTGGTTAGGCCACATTTAGTGCATGGGTCCAAGTCGGTGCAAATGACCGAAGTCTGAGTTTGGGTTAGGCTATCCATGTAAATTGGCTTAATTAATTGTTTCATTTGGTGTAGATGATCATAAGGAACAACTTTGGTGAATGATGGAAGTGGTTTTGAACTCAATTGAAGGGTCAATTTAAGGGAATTTTAAACTTTAATCAATTTGGTCATGTTGGGCTGGGCTTGGGTCTAGCTTGGGTTAGCCTTGGGATAAGTACAAATTCATTATTATAAATGGTCAATAGGGACCTCATGAAGAGTTTCCAACATGAATTGGATGCCAGTTGGAAGTTAAGGCAATCAATTGGGTGAAATTTGGGGACTTAGCCAATTTGGGGCTAAATTTAGGAATTTTGGATGCCAAAATCAAATGGATTTGAGACTTCACCAAGGCCAATTGATGGTTGATTTTGATGTATTAGAAAGTTATAAAGATTTTTTTAACATTAATTTAGGCCAAATGACTAGGCTATGGGTTCAATTTCTTGAGATTAGGTCATATGGTCAAAATTGGTGTTTTGACCCAAATCAAAATTGGGCTCAAAGCATGGACCAATTGAGCTTGGATTTGATTTAGTTTAGTCATATCGAAAGTGAATTTGAGTTTAGGATTGGAATTAGGGTCAATTGAGATCAAATTGATCGACATTTGAGTTGGAGTTGGGGAAATTTGGGTCTTTAAAGGGCAATTTGGAGATTTTGGTTAAAGATGATCAAATTGGACTAATTGGGTCATGTGGTAGTTGAGAGACATGAAATTGGAAAGATTTGGGATTTATTTTCTGAGAATTTTTTGAAATTTCGGGATTTTGGGTCCGAGAGAAGGGGTATTTTGGTAATTTGGGGGTGTTTAATGAAGGCCAAGATGGGTATTTTGGTAGAGTTGAGGTACCAACCATCACCAATAAGCCATGGACCGATGGAAACCCCATTTTGGGTCCGCTACATAGTGGTCTTAGCTAAACCATAGCCCTTGGGCTAGTAGGTTTAGGGGACCATCTACATGAGTATCCCAAAAGATCTAGGGATCTAAGCTAGGAATTTGAGTTCAGGGTTGTGAGTGATTGTGGGTGTAGATGAGTGTAGTGGGTGTAGATGAGTGTAGTGAGTGTAGTGAATGTAATGAATGCCTTAGCTCCAGACCAACACCCAGGGTCAACCCTAAGGTCCAGCAATCCTATGGGTGACTCATCTTGAGTTTCCCCACAGTGAACCCACTTACTAAGTATTTAGAGATTGAGAGCAATATGTGGAACTTCAAGTTGAGTGGAGAAGAGTTTGGAATTTATAGTGGTGAGAGTTCCATGTCTAGTTTTCTAGGAATAGTCAACAGGAAATGTCCTATGGCTAGACCCTAGGCTACTAAAGAGGAAAAACTAAACCTCAACCAAAAATGAGGTCAACAAATGGACCCCCAATAGGTGGGGTGTGCTCTGAAAGCACACCGCGCGTATTGGCGTTGACCGATGAGATTAACAAAAACCAATACAAAACCCCTAAGTCAACAGACCTGGAAGTATGTGTAGAGTTGTGTGTGTGATTTATTTCTGTCGGGGAATTAGCAAGTGATCGTCTGGTTGAAATCAAGGAGTAGGGACTCTCACTGGGATCGGAGAGTGAATTTTGAGTTATGAAATTTTAAAGATTTTCAAAGGATGGGAGTCAAAATGTAAGTGTTGACCCCGAGGTGGGAATTGAAATTCAAATATCAACTGAAAGAGAGAGAGAGAGAGAGAGTCGGAGTGTAAGGGCTAACCTCGAATATAATGAATCAGAGATGTAGGATTGATTCAGAAATGAGAGTTGAAATGTAGGTCAATTCTCAAAAGAAAGTGTCAGAAATGTAGGACTAATTCAGAAATGAGAATTGAAATGTAAGTCAATTCTCAAAAGAAAGTGTTAAATGTAGGACTGATTCAGAAATGAGAATTGAAATGTAGGTCAATTCTCAAAAGAAAGTTTCGAATTTAAGGACCGACCTCGAATGTAAATGAATCAGAAATGTAGGACTGATTCAGAAATGAGAATTGAAATGTAGGTCAATTCTCAAAAGAAAGCAACTGATTCAGAAATGAGAATTGAAATGTAGGTCAATTCTCAAAAGAAAGTGTCAGAATGTAAAGACCGACCTCGAATGTAATGAATCAGAAATGTAGAACTGATTCGGAAATGAGAATTGAAACGTAGGTTGATTCTCAAAAGAAAGTGTCGGAATGTAAGGTCCGACCTCGAATGTAATGAATCAGAAATATATGACTGATTCGGAAATGAGAATTGAAATATATGTCAATTCTCAAAAGAAAGTATCGGAATGTAAGGACCGACCTCAAATATAATGAATCAGAAATATAGTACTGATTCGGAAATGAGAATTGAAATGGATGTCAATTCTTAAAAGAAAGTGTTGGAATGTAAGGACCGACCTCAAATGTAATGAATCAGAAATGTAGGACTGATTCGAAAATGAGAATCGAAATGTATGACAATTATCAAAAGAAAGTGTCAGAATGTAAGGACCGACCTCGAATGTAATGAATCAGAAATGTAGGATTGATTTGAAAGATTGCGATAGGAGGAACTCCTAAACCAACGCAGAATCAGATATAAAATCCATAAGCTCTAGAATATCGTAGGATTTGATTTGAAAGATTGCAATAGGAGGGACTCCTAAAACAACGTGGAATCCCTCAACCTTAAGATTTGATTTGAAATATTACAATAGGATGAGAACCTAAAATAAAGTGAAATCAGATGTAGAATCCTCAACCTCTAGATTTGATTTGAAATATTGCAATAGGAAGAGAACCTAAAGCAACACGGTATCAGATGTGAAATCCTCAACCTCTAGAATTTCATTTGAAAGATTACAATAGGATGAGCTTCTAAAGCAACGCGGTATCAGATGTAAAATCTTCAACCTCTAGATTTTATTTGAAAGATTGTGATAGAATGAGCTCCTAAAACAACGCGGTATCAGATGTAGAATCATTAACCTCTAGAATATCGTGTGAATCATTATAAAGCAATACAAAATCGGATGTGAAATCCTCAACCTCTAAGATATCGTGTGAACCATTGCAAAGCAATGCAAAATAGGATGTGAAATCCTCAACCTCTAAAATATCGCTTGGACCATTGCAAAACAATGCGAAATCGTATGTGAAACCCTCATCCTCTAAAAAATCGTGTGAATCATTGCTAAGCGATGCGGAATTGGATGTGAAATCGTCATCCTCTAAAATATCGTGTGAATCATTATAAAGCAATGCAGAATTGGATGTTAAATCCTCATCCTCTAAAATATCCTGTGAACCATTGCAAAGCAATGCGGAATCGGATGTGAAATCCTCATCCTCTAAAATATCGTGTGGACCATTGCAAAGCAATGCGGAATCGGATCCTCTAAAATATCGTGTGGCCCATTGCAAAGCAATGCGGAATCAGATGTGAAATCCTCAACCTCTAGAATATGGTGTGGACCATTGCTAAGCAATGCGGAATCGGATGTGAAATCCTCATCTTCTAAAAAATTGTGTGAATCATTGCAAAGCAATGCGGAATCGGATGTGAAATCCTCAACCTCTAAAATATCGCTTGGACCATTGCAAACCAATGCAGAATCGTATGTGAAATCCTCATCCTTTAAAATATCGTGTGAATCATTGCTAAGCGATGCGGAATTGGATGTGAAATCCTCATCCTCTAAAATATTGTGTGGACCATTGCTAAGCAATGCAGAATCAGATGTGAAATCCTCATCCTCTAAAATATTGTGTGAACTATTGCAAAGCTATGCAGAATCAGATGTGAAATCCTCATCCTCTAAAATATCGTGTGAATCATTACAAAGCAATGCAGAATCAGATGTGAAATCCTCATCCTCTAAAATATCGTGTGAATCATTGCTAAGCAATGTGGAATCAGATGTGAAATCCTCATCCTCTAAAATATCGAGTGAATCATTGCTAAGCAATGCGGAATTGGATGTGAAATCCTCATCCTCTGAAATATTGCATTTCAAATTCGTGGGAAACTAGTAGAATTTATGAAGATTGACATTGGTGAGGAAAAATTGTGAAACTTTGTGAGATTTTGTGCATAATGTGAAATTCCGCGGAGATATGAAGAAAACTGGTGCAGACCAAGGTAGTGGCGCTACGCAAGCAAAGAGTAAGAAACCGCAAACTTGAGAAATTTATCATTTTCTTTTCTTTTTTTTAGGATTTGGACCCAGCTTCAGACAAGCAAGACGTCTGAGCTTCTAAGAATGAGTCTTTGTCTCTGAAACATTGCAAGGTACAGTACTTCTTGAAGTATCGTCCACTGACAAATGATAAGTGTAGAAAATAGCCCATCCTTATGGTACCATCGGAACTATATTCTTTCAAGTACACATAACATATGTGTTATTTCTATGGATACCATGGCTGAAGAGGCAGTAAGTTCGTAGCTTCGTTTGTAGCAGTCATCATTTGATTTATTGCAGATTCTGTAAAGGTTGTTGAAGTTGTCTTTGAGAAATCTTTCTAACGTTCTTTGAGGTGAAGTTGGAGTTGTATTTGTTGGATACTAAAGGATATGACTTCAGGTTTGAATTTCCATTAACTGCTAATATCATTATCATGTCTTTAATTCTTTCTTTCTGAGCCTAAGCAGACTTCAGAATTTTGGTCGTGTCATCAAAACATTTTTCATATTCCAAAGATATTTCTAAGTCAATTAAAAACCGACCAAAAGACTTAAGATCGTCGAACTTTTTCTTGAATATAATATCAGAAGAATTTTTTTAAGAGAGCATTTTAAGTTTCATTAATCAGGGGAAACTCGGACACCAATTTTTGATTATACGTCCACCTCAAGCTTCTTCTCAGGGAGACTTTTCTTTTGCTTTGATTTTGTTTTCATGTTTTGTTGAGAATACTATGTCTAGTACAGCATTTTTTAAAGATTTTGAATGTCTTAATTTAGACACCAATTTTTAATTTTATGCTCACCTCAAGCTTCTTCTCCGGGAATTTTCAAGAAACAATTTTTTTTTTGCTCCCTTTGTTTTTTGAGAATTACTATATCTGATGGAACATATTTCTTTTAAAGATTTTGAATGTCCAAATTCTCCTAACTAATAATCCTCAACTGTTTCTTAAGTCGAATTCTGGGATATTATAACTCGCTTGAAAGTCATGACCCAGTCAAGTGGCAGGAAATTAAAAGGCTCGTGATATCCCGAGTCAACTATTTGTATTTCAACCACACTATCTTATTTTGAAATCAACTTAGGACCCAGTCTAAATTCTTTAAAGTTGATGACTCAGATATTAGGGCATTAATTTTATTCTCCCCTGAAGTCATAGTCTTATCAAAACATCCAAATTTTCCTTTCGATGTGATCAGTTTTTTTTTTTTAAATATTGCACAATCTTGAACTATAACAAACCCTTTCTTTTCATTAATTGCGGTGGAAGGGATGGGATAGACTAACATTAATCTTGCTAATTTCCCATTCAACAAAAAAATTAGTACAATAGTGGCCAAAAGACATTTCATTCATTGGCAGTTGCATAGGAATAGGTTGGAACAAACAGATCGACCGAAATCATAATGATAGAACCTCTTTCAGGTTCTTTTCAAATACTTTTCTGGGATCGTTACGTCCCCGTTCTTAAACTTCTCTTCAAGCAAGTCTTTGAAATTGGAACACTCTTCTATGGTGTGTCCGATGAATCTGTGGTACGGGCATTATCTCGGATGTCCTTTCTTGTTGGCCTCATCGGGCTTCTTCGGCTTAGGTAACCTGAACTCAAGATTCTTGATTAGACTGCGAAACATCTTTTTTGTTGCTTCATCTTTAAAAGAATATATCCCATTTGATCAAGTGTTCATGATTGGAACTTATCTTTAATATGTCTGGTAAGGTCTCTGCTGAGATGATTGCTGAATATTCTGACGAAGATGTTTGAAGGTTTGTTGACGTTGTTCAGCTTGTATTTGAAATTGTCGTTTTCCCCTGCTAACTACAGCAACTATCCCAGATTTCTTCTCGAATATCTTGGTTATCCTGGACTTCTCCGCCTTCTCATGAGAATCCATATGCTTGACTTCTTCTTGCAGATTGTTAGCTATGTTGAGTAACTTCTCGAAAGACTTGATTGTGAGTCCCTTAAGCATAAAAGCTGTCGGTCCATGGATGCTTTTGAGTAAAATCTCAATTGCATGTAGTTCTTGTAGTTGAGGCTCACACTCCATGCTAAGATTTCTCCACCTCAAAATATAGTCTACTAGAGTTTCGTTAGGCTTTTGTTTTTCCATCATGAGATCTTCAATAGAAATATGATGCTACACTCCGGCAAATATTTTTACAAACAACAGTTCTAACTCTTCAAATGTCTTCACCAATTTGTTGAGTAACTCGGCATACCAATCGAAAGCAACTCCTGACAGGCTGCTGACGAACTGTTGACAGAGCAAAGCTTTGTTGTTTCTTGTATTGCCACAACTTGCTCGAAAATGTGCTATGTGCTGTCTGGGATTTCCAGTCCCGTCAAATAGCTTAAAGTTTGGTGACACTAAACCCTCAGGGTAGGGTACTACATCGAACTCCTCCGGGTAAGGTCTACCTTTTAGAATCAATGCACCACTTTTAGATTGGGTTAAGACATCTTGAACTTGCTCGACCATTTATTTAAATTCATTTTTTGGTATGACGCTTTGGATAGAGTATTTCTTCGGTTGTTCATCAAAGGTGAATTTATTTCTTTCATCTGCAACATGAATGGTTTCTGGTTGGTTCATTTTTGGAAGTGTCATCTGTGGTGATTGTGACTATCTTTGCATTGCAATCACGGTGGTTGTCAATTCTTCAAATTTCTTTTCGAGGCGATTGATCTATTCGTCCCTTTGTGGGGTGGCCCCTTGCCTCTCATCCGCGGCGTTCTCCACACCAGAAGATGGAGCGTCGCGCGCAAATAACTCGGTCTGGGTCTTGACGACATTAATTTCTGTTAATCTTTCGTTCATGTAATATGGCACATTGTAATCTTCATCATTCATATATTTTCCTTGTTTTTCAGATAATCGTGCAATATTGGCTCGGAGTCTCTCCAGCTTAGTGTTGATTGACCTTCCTTTGATTACTTTTAGGTCAATTGGAGATTTCTGAAGAGTGTCATTTCTTTTGTTGAGCACCGGTGTGGTTGTGTAGAAGTTAATTGAATGAACCGAAATCATATTTACGGAACCTTTTTCAAGTTCTTTTAAATACTCTTTCAGGATCATTACATTTTCACTTTTGAAATTCTTCTCAAGCCAATCCTTGAAGACAAAGCAGTTTTCTATGGTGTGGCCGAGTAATTTATGGTANACTTAGTCCAAATGAACTTACTAAACCCAACTTAAAGAGTTCCATAATTTCATTTAAACCGTGGGAAACCTCATTAGCAACCGTAAGTTACCTCCT
>JXCR01145315.1:165359-224345 GCA_002079205.1 Phalaenopsis hybrid cultivar | reverse complement strand
GTTTGTGATTAAATTTTGAGTTGTTTTATATTTTGAATGTTGTGGAGGTGAATTTTATCTTGGTTAATTTTAGTTTTGGTTTTGGTTATGGTTAACATGCAAGTTTATGTAGGTAAACGCAAGCATGAAACATGTAAGGAAAAGGTAGGAAAAAAACGGTACTATAAACTGTAAAAGCATACCTAGCGAGTTTTCCCGTTCCACCACCTGAAACTTGAAATACATGTTAAAGCAGTTTATAAAGAGCAAGAAAGGTAAAATTTTGGTAATTTTCCTAACCCTATGTCATATCTTAGTGAGGCCTTAAAAAGTTTAAGGATGATTCCATTAAGCGAAAAAAATGTTAAGCTTAATAGGCCCCTGAGGTATCCAACAAGTTAGGAGAGGGAAGCAGGTCCATGTGTCCCTCTCATCAACTAGTGAAAAGCCTCGAGTCCATTTAAACTTATAAATTTGGCTTAATGGTTCATCCTGTAAATATCCTTAATGCTCAATGAACATTGATGTCTCAATTATCCCTAAGAATGAGGTAATTATCACTTGCGATTTTAATTTGAAAATTATGTGGGTGAAGACCCTTAAAGAGGCAAGCTAGTGTAATTTGAACACTTAACTAAATTTTTAATCCTAATTGGGCTTAGTGGTATTTCAAGGATGTTGGATTTAATCATGTTTATTTTTCTAATCTTTGTTTAATCATTTTTTGATTTAGCCTAAATCACCACTAAGCCCTTAAGGCCTAGGTGAGTGTCTTAATTAGTTTTGAAAAGGGTTAAGCTTTAAGTGGTCATGATTCATGATTTGAATTTTATTTGAAAATCAAGATAGGGGTATTAAATTGATTAATTATTGGCTTCCAAATTCATACCCCTAAGTCCAGGATCATCTAATTTTAATAAACTTCCAAATCTTAGTAATTTAGAAATTTATTAACTTATCTTTTTAATGAGAAAAATGAAATTGGTTTCTACCAATTAACCCCTTCTGTTTCAAACATCAAATAAATTGATTAAGATCAGAGGTTACCCATTCCCCTCCTTGACTTAAGCCTAAATGTTAATTAAGGCTAAATTTCCAAAATTACACATTTGCCCCTAAGGCTCTAACACCTCATACTTTGTCAAATTCAATTCAAATGACTTTGAAATTTTTATCCTACCTCATTCATGGGTCAATTGAGACATCAGAGGAAAAAATACGATTTTTCAAAATTTAATTTAATTTATATAATTATTTTCATGCAAAAATAGGATTTTTAAAAGAAAATTCCTAACTTGAGCAAGGTAAATTATAATCCCTTGAAATGTTTAGTGGAGGTAGAACTAGACCATAGAAGCCTTTGGATAAAATTTCATAATTTTTTGAATTTTCTGTGATTTATTAGAATTATTTTAAATTCGGGCTATTTAATAAAAATAAAATATTTTAGGTGGTGAAAATTAAGTTTTGTATTTTTGAAAAAACTTTCTAAGGTCAAAGAACTCGGAGGAGAAAATTTTATATAATTTTTTGTGATGAAAATTACGTTTTGTATTTTTGAAAAATCTCACTAAAGTCAGAAAACTCAAAGGAGAAAATTTTATATTTTTCTGATTTTTAAATTAAGTTTTGTATTTTTGAAAGATCTCCCTAAGGTCAGAGAACTCAGAGGAGAAAACTTTATATTTTTCTGATTTTTCTTTGATTTATTGATTTAGTGTAAACTCATTTTTTAGCCTTTAAAAATTATTTTTAAGCTTTAAAATTCAATATCTCTATTTAGAAAATCAGGAAAAATATTCTAATTATTCCTAAGTAATTAGGAAGTAATTTAGAATATTTTCATGAGTTTTATTATCTTTTTTGATTTTTATGGATTTTTTAATTATTTAAATATTTAAGATAAGCTAAAAATAAGTTTTTATTCTTAATATTATTTGATTTTTATAAAATATCTCTGATTACATAGAACTCAAAAAACTAAGTTTCATAATTTTTTGAGTTATATTTTAATTTTTTAAACATCATTTAAATTCCAAGAGTGCTATTTATCTTTAAAAATTAGTTTAAGTTGTCAAATGAACTCAAAATATTTTGAAATTTTTATGATGAGTTCTTTGGATTATAAGTCACAGTGGAGATTAAAAATCAAGTCATTTAAATGTTTATATTTTCCAAAGTTAATTATTTTAGTGATTTAGTATTTGCAAAATTTAAGTGTATTTTAAATGACTTGACCCATGAAATTATTTCCAAAGATTTCTCTAGTCATGGTGGACCTTCAAAAATTTTCTTAGAATTTTATAATCAATATGCTAATTTCCATGATTATTTTAAAGGAATAATGTGTATTAACTTGAAAAATATGGATCTCTGTATAGGAACCTCTTATGACTTTAGAAAAATCATAGAATGTTTCCCTTGACAGAGGCTACAACATGCCAAAATTTTAAGCCATGGTGATGTGTCAATATGCATGGAGAATCAAATGATTCCAAAAAGTATTTAATTAATTAAAAATATTTTATGCTTCAAATAGACTTGAAATTTTTTCCACATTATTCTCCTCTATTCACTGAGCAAGAGAGTATTTTTATTTATTTTTGTGATTTTTCTACACAAAGTTATGAATTTTCTAAGTTAAGGGTATTTAAATAAATATAAAAAGTTTTTGTGATTTTTCTACACAAAGTTATGGATTTTCTAAGTTAAGGGTATTTAAATAAATAGGAAAAAGCACTATTTATCTATTTAAACAGCGCTGGACTTGAAATTTGTTCCACATTGTTCTCCTTTGTTCACTGAGCAAGTGGGTATTTTTTTTTGTGATTTTTCTACGTTTTCCTCTATTCACTGAGCAAGAGGGTATTTTTATTTTATTTTTGTGATTTTTCTACACAAATTCTCATCTATTCACTGAGCAAGAGGGTATTTTTATTTTATTTTTGTGATTTTTCTACACAAAAGTATTTTCTAAGTTAAGGGTATTTAAATAAATAGGAAAAAACCCTATTTATCTATTTAAACATCGCGTGCTGACTAGATCCTAGGCAGCTCCAAAGGCATGCATGGCGCGCTTTGGTTGGAAATTGTCGTCCACGTAGCTTGCTGACTCGGCCCGCTGTTTATGTCTCGAAGCGCTGTCCGAANCCCTCTATAAGTTATGACCTTCCACCTTCTAGTTCCCCTACCCTCTTTGATTTGATGAATGAGTTGACATTGAAGCAAAAGAGCATATAATTGATAAATGAAAGGATTGGAGGTTTAGAACATTGACACGATTACAATAGTGAGTACCTGCATAGGCATTAAAATTTTAAGGTAACCTGTTATGAAGCTCAGGCTCGACACTACAGAGGTGAGCCTAATGTTACGTTTCCTGAATGCCCCCAATATACTTAGTATCAACCCAATCCGCTTGCTGATCATGGAGATGAAGATATAGCTTGGGATTTTGATATTGAATGAGATTAATGTACTTATGTTTCTATTTTTATTTTATGTAATCTTTTTGTAATAGAAATTGATTATTAAGTGTAATTGGATGATTTTTAATTTTTGTTATAAAGTTAGTGTTATAGTTAAATGTGCATGTGTAGTTTAATAGATGTTCNGTGAAGATTACATCCAAGATTCAGGGAGGTCAAAGCCCTTGGAAGTTGGGTGTAAATAAATAGGAAAATAATTTTATCAGGCATAGAATTGGAGATTTTAGAGTGACAGACTAAAATCCCCAAATCGGTCCTAACGTTTGGGTGCTGAAGTGTAGATGTTAGCCCTCAGATGAGGGGAATGTGGGAGCTCCGAAGTGAGAGCCGGTATCCTCCCAGCCTAGCTACAGATTCAGTAAACAAGCGTAGGATTAGTCAATGTTCTTTATGCATAGACCAAAAGATAAAGAATAGTTATGCTCCTATTTGGCATCATATAAATTGAACTAATTCACTTTATCCATTCACTATAATTTCTTGACAAGGAGAAGGATTCTTTCTTATATAATGAATATCACAATTAAACTCTCCTTAGTATCATCAGTTATTTAATAGTTATTAAAATTATCTATTTATTTCAATTTCCTATTAGTGAGAGATAAGAACATTGAACTTTGTTGTTGTGATTAAGTATTTCTTTTCTAAAATCTTAGTTAACAGTTCTAAACCACTCCCTGTGGGATCAATATCTAGGACTCCATTAAAGCCTATATTAGTTGAGTGATACGTATACTTGTGTTGATAAGTGTGAATTTATAAATATTGAATATTTATTATGTCAATATTTATTATGTATTTTAAGCATATATAAAGTCGCCGGTCATTTAACACCCTTCAAAATATCCTTCTTCATGCGAGGAGAAATTGCATCTCCCACCAGTTTAAGTAACTTGCTAACCGAACATCCTTCTTTAGTAGCAAGCCTTCTGAAAACTGCACTAACTCGAGTGATAGGAGTGAATTTCTTTCCGTCCTAACCATGTCAATGAAGTAGCGATATTGCGGCAGCGATCCTTCGGATACTCTCATATCCATCGATATCTGTCAGAGGATAGAATCTACATCATCGCAGGAGTGGATAAATTTCCGGTAACACTTCTTCAACTTGATGAAGATTCTCCTCAACGGGTGTGTTCTCAGGAGCCTGGGCTTTGATGGCCCTCCAAACTTTTATATTGCGGTTCCTCCTTTGATTTCAGGTTAGCGGTACAGTCCTCGAACTTGATCCGATCTCAAACACGGATAGTGGGACAGTTAATCCCTCATTTGGATCCTCAACGATCATTACTTCTTTCTCGTTAGTAGCAGTGGGGCTAGCGGGCTTGACGGGTGCCGCGATGGCAGTAGTTTTAGCCTTCTTGTAGGCAAGAAAGTCTTGAAGGTAGTTCAGGTTGAATTCTGTAGATGGCTCCTGCATTTTTGGAGCGGCGATCTTCATTACCACGAAAAGGGCTTTCCCGAGGATGACCTCTAGGTCTTCAAATCCAGCTCTGAATTTGATGGTGGGAGCGATGTTACAGGCGCTACGGTCCATTGGCAGGTTGCACGAAAAAGTCAGCGTTGGGTAGGCCATTGCAGCAGGCTTTAAAACAGAAAGTTTTAGGGTTAGCTATATGGCCAAAAGCCTTGTACTTTTTAGTGCAAGCACTGAAAGTAGAGGTTGATCTGTAGACCGGGCGGGTCTTACTTTAGGGGTATTTAAAAATATTGTTTAAGAAAAAGTGTAAAATTTAATTAATATAAGAAAATTTCAAAGTGCACGCAGCACAACACAATTTAGTTTAATTTGCGGAATAATAAATCAAATTTAGAAGGGAGATGTGAAATATTTTAGGACCCAGTATGGGACCTATTTAGTGGCAGAAAATGCCCAAGTGGAACTAGTCCACCGACACACCTATTGGGGGTCCAACCCCACAGGAAGATTCAAAGAGTCCTTAATGGCCTTCTGAACCCCTCTATTCAAAGATGGTTGAACAGCTAGTCTTGAAGTCCAAGGAGTTGGCTGCACCTTCCCAAGACAAAAAATGGGTAAAGTATGCCAATAGAAGAAGGGTAATTTTGTCCAAGAGGGACATGGACACATTACCGATGCGTGAAAATAATATCTCTTGATTTATATAAAGAGAAAAGCATTTCCCCAGTGGAGTCGCCAGAAGCTGTCAGCGTTATTTTGTGTTGAGGGGAGTTGCCCATAAGAAGCTATCAGTCACCAAAATAAAAATTCTATCACCCGCTTCGGAAGGAAGTTAAAGTTTAGAAAAGTAAGAAATCAAATTGACCCCATATTTTTCATATTTTAAATGAAAGAGCACAATACCTCAAACCTTATATCTATCTGTTTGGTCTGCGAAATCATTTTATTTGCCAACAAATTCCCCTACTTAATATGAAAAATTAAATAGGGTTTATGTTAAGCTGGGTTCGGACATGTTTCCTATAAGGGTAAGCCCCTATAGTTAATTACATCTCAAATGACCAAAGTCACCTAAGAAGACTCTCGATAAAAATCAAGAAATATTATCTTCAAGGAATTTCAAAGGGTAAGACTTTTCAATGAGATCAGACATAGAGGTGTGAAAGGGGATTGGTTTAAATTTGGAACATTCTATTGTAGCATCCAAAGGAGGAAGAACTAAGGGATGTCATGGATCCAGAGGTGAACCTTGGTGACTTCCCAAGCTATCTTAATGTTTGGCTTCAGTTTTGAGGAAAAAAATTTAAGTGTTTCATCCTACCAATTTTATTATTTAGGGCTTACATTTGTGTGAAACTATCACAAAAATAGCTTGGAAGATGTGAGGAATTAGGTTGTGACAAATGACAACCTCGGAATCCTAAGATGAGTTAGGGCTATACAAAGGCCTAAAGATAGGGTGAGGATTTACATTGCATAAGCAAGCAACCTCGAACTCCTGTGGCTTTGTTTTTTAAGTCTAAGGAAGGAAGATTGGTTTAGCTGGGTAAGACAGGTTTTGTTGTTGAAGATGGCCGCGTTGCCCACCATGCTAGCTCCAAGCTCCTGCTGCGACGAGTTTGTGTTTTCTATTGTGTCAAGTTATAACGTTAAATCAGGTGGTCTTATGTTTGAAGTTATTTAAATTTTATGGGGGCATATTAATTGATTAGAGCGACACCAGTTATGATCTTACGGTTCCCTTGTTCCGGCACCACTATTTTCTATTGGATTCACTTAGTCCAGATGAACTTACTAAACACAACTTAATGAGTTCTATAATTTCATTTAGACCGTGGGAAGCTTCATTAGCAACCATAGGTTACCTCTTCCGAGGGATTCCAAATCATCCAATAGAGACATCTTAATTTAGTTGAAGTTGTAGTTTTGTGTGATGTTTGTGATTAAATTTTGAGTTGTTTTATATTTTGAATGTTGTGGCGGTGAATTTTATCTTGGTTGATTTTAATTTTGGTTTTGGTTTTGGTTTTGTGGCAATCCTAATAGTTTTAGTTTTCCATGCAAATTTGTATAAGCAAAAAGCATAAAAGTATAAGAAAGAAAACACTGAAAACTGTAAAAGCGTACCTTGCAAGTCTTTTTGTTCCACCACCTGAAACTTAAAATGCATGTCAAGACAATTTATATAGAGGCAAAAGTTAAGTTTTTGGTAGTTTTCTTAACTCTATGTCATATCTTGGTGGGTCCTTAGGAGTTTAATTAAAGATGATTTTGTTAAGCAAAGTATATTAAGTTTTGTAGATCTTCAAGATATCCAAAAGATCTAGAGAAAGAAGCAGGTCCGTGCTACTCTCTCGCTGCCTGGTGGAAAATCTCGAGATCTTTTAAACTGATTATATTGCTTAATAAGTCATCCTATAAATACCCTTATTACTCAGTGAACATTGATGTGTCAAGTATCCCTAAGAATAGGGTAATTATCACTTGTAATTTAATTTAAAAATTATGTGGGTGAAGACCTTTAAAGAGGCAAGTTAGTGTTGTTGGAACACTTAGTTAAATTTTAACCCTAATTGGGCTTGTAGTGTTTGAATGATTTTTTAATTTTTAATGATATTTACTTTTCTAATCCTCATTTAAATGAAACTTGATTTAGCCTAAGTCATTACTAAGCCCTTAAGACCTAGGTGAGTGTCTTAGCTTTGAAAAGATCAAGCTTTAGGTGATCATGATCAGAGTTTTATTTGAAAATCAAAATAGGGGTATTAAATTGATTAATTATTGACTCGAAAAGTCATACCCCCAAGTCCTAGATTCATTTTATTTGAATAAACATCCAAATTTTAATAATTTAGAAATTTATTAACTTATCTTTTTCTATTAAGAAGGTAAGATTAGTTTCTACCAATTAACCCCTTATTTTTTAAACATCAAATAAATTGATTAAGATGAGAGGTTACCCATTTTCCTCCTTAAATTAAGCCTAAAGGTTAATTAAGACTAATTTTCCAAAAGTACACATTTGCCCCTAAGGCTCTATCACTTCATACTATGTCAAATTCAATTCAAATGACTTTGAAATTTTTATCCTACCTCATTCATAGGTCAATGAAGACATCAGAGGAGAAAATGTGATTTTTCAAAATTTAATTTAATTTATATAATTATGTTTATGCAAAAATAGGATTTTTCAAAGAAAATTCCTAACTTGACCAAGGTAAGATCTAATCACTTAAAATTTTTACTGGAAGTAAATTCAGACTAGAGAAGCCTTTGGACAAAATTTCATGACATTTTGAATTTTATTTGAATTTTAAGAATTATTTTAATTTTCATGGTATTTATTAAATATAAAATATTTTACATGGAGAAAATTAAGTTTAGTATTTTTGAAAAGTCTCCCTATGGTCAGAAAACTCATAGGATCAAATTTTATATTTTTCTATATATTTTTTTAATTTATTGGATTTATTTTAATGAAAACTCATTTTTAGCCTTTAAAAATAGCTTTAAAATTCAATATCTTTATTTAGAAAATCAGGAAAAATATTCTAATTGTTCCTAAGTGCTTAGGAAGCCATTTAAAATATTTCCATGAGCTTTATTAATTTTGTGATTTTTAGGGATTTTCTAATTATTTAAATATTAAAAATAAGCTAAAAATCAAGATTTTATTTTAAATATCATTTTATTTTTAGAAAATACCCCTTATCACAGCGAACTCGAAAAATATTTTTTTATAAATTTTTGAGTTATATTTTGATTTTTAGAATCATTTAAATGTCAAAAGTAATGTTTATCTTTAAAAATCAACTTAAGTTATCAAATGAACTCAAAATATGGTGAGTTCTCTGAATCAGGAGTCATCGTGGAGATAAAAAATCAAGCCATTTAAATGTTTAAATTTTCTTATATTAGTTATTATAATGATTTAGTGTTCATGAAAATTAAGTATATTTTAAATGACTTAACCCATGAAATTATTTCCAAAAGCTTCTTTGGTCATGGTGGACCTCCCAAAATTTTCTTGGAATTTTCTAATCAACATGCTAATTTCTTTGATTATTTTAAGGAAATGATGTGCAAAAACTTGAAAAATATGGATCTCTGTATAGCGACTTCCTCTGACTTGACAGAAGCTACAACATGCAAAAATTTCAAGAAAAGGTGATGTGTCAATATGCATGGAGAATCAAATGATTCAAAACAGTGTTTAATTAATTAAAAATAAAATATGCATCAAATGGAATTGAACTTTATTTCACATTTTTTCCTCTGTTAACTGAGGAAGAGGGTATTTTTATTTTATTTTTTTGATTTTTCTACACAAAGTTATGGATTTTTGAAGTTAAGGGAGTTTAAATAAATAGAAAAAGCCCTATTTTTCTACTTATCCACACGACACCTCGTCATCCTACGGCGGCTCCAAAACTCCATGCGGCGCACTCCTATTTGACTTTGCCATCCACGCTAGCAGCCACACGTCCCACTGTTTGTGTCAAGAAGCGATGTAAGGCTTCATCTTGGTCGTCCATTCGATACATGCATGATCGGATGGCTCGTGGTCATCGTCCTCGATAGCTTAGGTCGAGAATCGTCCACATTTGAGGCTTAAGATCTCTCTTATTTCTCAACCAAATTAAGTGAATTTTTTTTAAATGCTCGTCTAAGTGAGATGAATACATCCATAAGGTAAATGCATCATGAAATCAAGCCTAAGTAAATGGAGAATCAAAATAGGCTCGGGAGGAGGAGAAGTTTTATACTTCCCATAGGTCTCAAGGAAGCTCTGTGAGTGATTTGGAAAGCTCTCACTGAGAAAATTTTAGCGCACCTCCCATGGAAATGGAGGTGAGTTTTTATAAAAATGTCCATGGGGTGGCTCTCAGAGCATAAGTTTGGGTGCATTGTGGTGCTTAGGTTGAAGGCAGAGGAGCTCAACAACTCAATTTGGCTGAGTTGGCCTCTAGGCTTGATTTGGGTGAAGTTCTATGGGGGTTGCTCTCAGTTTTGAGCATTTTCAGCCACTAGGCTAGCTGGTCGGCCAAGGGGAGGTGGCTAGGTGCTCAGGGCATCCAGAGGAATCCATCACAACAATTTAATGCAAACGTGCTTTGATTTGGCAAAGATATCTTAAGCATGTGTATTTTTGGGAATAAGATCCCTTATATTGGGGGAAATTTGGGCCATGGGTTAGTATAGGTGGTTTCATGGTGTTTGGACTGGTCACTAAGTCTAACGAATGGCTGTGATGGAGTTAATTTGGTGACTTTAGGGTGGATAGGTAACATTTAGTACATGGGTCCTAGTGGGTGCAAATGACTAAAAACTTGTGTTTGGGATAGGTTATCCAGGTAAATTGGCCAAAATAAATGTTTCATTTGGTGTATATGATCATAAGGAACAACTTTGGTGAAGAATGGAAGGGGTTTTGAGCTCAATTGAAGGGTCAATTTGAGGGAATTTTGAATTTTAGTCAATTTGGTCAAGTTGGGCAAGGCTTGGGTCTAGCTTGGGTTAGCCTTAGGCTAAGTCCAAATTGAATAATATAAATGGTCAATAGGTACCCTATGAAGAGTTTTCAACAAGAATTGGATGCCAATTTTGGGGTTAAGGCAACCAATTGGATGAAATTTGGGGACTTAGCCAATTTGGGGCTAAAATTAGGAATTTTGAATTTAGGCCAAAATCAAATAGATTTGAGGCTTTACCATGGATAATTGATGGTTTATTTCAATGTATAAGAATGTTATAAAGATTTTGCAACACTAATTGGGGCCAATTGACTAGGCTATGGGTTCAACCTGATGAGATTAGGTCATATGGTCAAAATTGGGGTTTTTACCTAAACCAAAATTGGGCTCAAATCATGGCCCAATGAAGATTCGATTTGGTTTAGCTTGGCCATGTCAAGAGTTATTTTGAGTTCAGGATTAGAATTAGGGTCAAATGAGGTTAAATTGATGGACATTTAGGTTCAATTTGGGGAAATTTAGGCCCTTAAAGGCAAATTTGGGGGTTTTGGTTAAAGATGGTCAAATTGGCCAAATTGGGTCATGTGGTAGTTGAAAAAAATGAAATTGGGAATATTTGGGGTTTATTGGGATGTTCTGGGAATTTTTGGAATATTTTGGAGTTTTGGGTTATGGATGGGTATTTTGGTAATTTGGGGGTGTTTTAGTGGTAAAAAGCCAAGATGGGTATTTTAGTAGACTTGAGGTACCAACCATCACCAAGACATGGACCAATGGAAACCCCATTTTCGGTTCTCTTTATAGTGGTCTTAGTGAAACCATAGCTCTAGGGCTGGTAAGTTTAGGGGACTATATACTTGAGTATCCCAAAAAGATCAAGANTTGAGTTTATAGTTGAAATTGAGGGAAATTTGGGCTAAATTGATGGACATTTAAGGTGAATTTGGGGAAATTGAGCCTTTAAAGACAATTTGGGGGTTTTGGTCAAAATGGTCAACTTGGCCAAATTTGGTTCAATTGAAGGGTCCAAATTAGTTTTTAGAGACATTTGGAGTAACTTTGGAGGTTTTGGAAAAATTTGGGGTGCCAAGGGCATTTTTATAATTTTGGCAATTTTGGGGGTATTTTGGTAAATTTGGAATTTTTGGGTATTTTTGGGTACCTTGGGTATTTTCAAAAGATTTAAAATGACTTTTGAATAGGTTTGGGTATTTTGGATGAATTTGAGGATTTTGACCAAATTTGGGATTTGGGGGTGTTTAGGTAATTTGGGTAGGTTNAGGTTGGGTGTTTTGGGTAAATTTGGGAATTTTGGCCAAATTTGGGGTCCCAAAGGTATCTAGGTAATTTGGCGGAATTTAGGGGCAAAAAGATAGGTTGGGTATCTAGGGAGAGTTGGAGTACCAACCACCATAAATAAGCCATGGACCAATGGAAATCCCATTTGGGTCCCCTATGTAGTGATCTTAGCCAAACCCTAGCCCAGGGCTAAATGGATTTAGAGGACCACCTACATGAGTCTCCCAAAAGTCTTAAGGGATCAAAGCCTAGAAGTTCTAGTTTAGCGTAGTGAGTAATTGTGAGTGTCAGTGATTCNGTTTGGGTCAAAAGGCCAAGTTGGATATTTTTGGTAGAATTGGGGTGCCAACCACCCTATATGAGCTATGGATCAATGGAAACCCCATTTGGGTCCTCTTTGTATTGGTCTTAGCTAAACCACAGCTCAGGACTAGTGGGTTTAGGAGACCATCTACATGAGTCTCCCAAAAGATTAAGGGATGAAGTTAATAAGTTTTAGGTTTAGGATTGTGAGTGATTGTGGGTGAGAGTGAGTACAAGTGAGTGCCTTAGCCCTAGACCAACACCTAGGGTCAACTCTAAGGTCCAGCAGTCCTAAGGGTGACTCATCTTGAGTTCCCCCATGATGACCCCACCTACTAAGTGCTAGAGGTTAGGACCAATATGTGGAACTTCAAGTTGAGTAAAGAGGAGTGTAGAATTTCTAATGGTGAGGGTTCCATGTCTAGTTTTGTAAGAATAGTCACTAGGAAAGTCCTATGGCTATACCTTAGGCTACTAAAGAGGTAAAACTAAACCTCAACCAAAAGTGAGGTCAGCAGGGAGACTTTTCTTTTGCTTTGATTTTATTTTTTTTTTGCTTCAAACTTTGCACATAATCCTTTTTTTTTTCTTTTCTCCATGTTTTGTTGAGAATTACTATATCTGGTAGAGCATGATTTAAATATTTTGAATGTCTTTATTGAGACACCAATTTTTGATTATAAGCTCACCTCAAGCTTCTTCTCGGGGAATTTTCACAAACAATTTTGTTTGCTCCATTTGTTTTCTGAGAATTACTATATCTAGTGGAACATATTTCTCTTAAAGATTTCAAATGTCCAAATTCCCCTGACTAATAATCTCAAATGTTTCTTAAGTCAAATTCTGGGATATTATAACTCGTTTCAAAGTCAGGATCCAGTCACGTGGCAGGAAATTAAAAGGCTCCTGATATCCCCAGTCATCTATTTGTATTTCAACCACATGATCTTATTTTGAAATCAACTTAGGACCTAGTCTGAATTCTTTAAAGTGGATGACTCAATTATTAGAGCATTAATTTCCTTCTCCCCTGAAGTCATAGTCTAATCAAAACATCCAAATTTTTGTTCGAGGTGATAAGTTTTTCTTAAATATTGCACAATCCTAAACATTAACAAACCTTTATTTTCATTAATTGCGGTGGGAGGGATAGAATAGACTAACAATGATCATGCTAATTTCCCATTTAAACAAAAATATTAATACAATAGTAGCCAAGAGACCTTTCATTCATTGGTAGTTGCATAGAAATAGGTTAGAACAAACAAATCGACCAAAATCATATTGATAGAACCTCTTTCAGGTTCCTTTCAAATATTCTTCCGAGATCATTATGTCCCCATTCTTGAACTTCTCCTCAAGCAATTCTTTGAAACTGCAACACTCCTCTATGGTGTGTCCGATGAACCTGTGGTACGGGCAATATCTCGGATGTCCTTTCTTATTGGCCTCGTCGGGCTTCGTTGGCTTGGGTAACCTGAACTCGGGATTCTTGATCAGACTACGGAACATCTTTTTTGTTTCTTCATCTTTAAGAGAATATATCCCATTTGATCGACGATTCATGATTGGAACTTGTCTTTCACATGTCTGATAAGGTTTGTGCTGAGATGATTGCTGAATATTTTGACGAGGATGTTGGAAGGTTTGTTGACGTTTTGCTGCTTGTACTTGCAATTATCGTTTTCCCCTGCTAACCACAGCAACTATCCCAGATTTCTTCTCGAATATCTTGGTTATCATGGAATTCTCATCCATCTCGTGAGAATCCATATACTTGACTTTATCTTGCAGATTGCTAGCTTTGCTAAGTAGCTTCTCGAAAGACTTGATGGTGAGTCCCTTAAGCATGAAAGCTATCGGTCTATGGATGTTTTTGAGTAGGATCTCAATCGTATGACCTTCCTGTAGCTGAGGTTCACATTTCATGCTAAGGTTTCTCCACCTCAAAATATAATCCACTAAAGTCTCGTTAGGCTTTTGTTTTTCTACCACAAGATCTCCAATAGAAACATGATGTTGCACTTCGGCAAATCTTTTTACAAACAGCAGCTCTAACTCATCGAATGTCTTCACCAATCCATTGAGCAACTCAGCATACCAATCAAAAGCAGCTCCTGACAGGCTGCTGACGAACTGTTGACAGAGTAAAGCTTCGTTATTTCTTGTATTGCCACAACTGGCTTGAAAATGTGTTATGTGCTGTTTGGGATTTCCAGTCCTGTCAAATAGCTTAAAGTTCGGTGACACAAAACCCATGGGGTAGGGTACATCATCGAACTCCTCTGGGTAAGGTCTATCTTTTAGAATCAATGCACCACCCTTAGATTGGGTTAAGGCTTCTCGAACTTACTCGACCATCTGTTTGAATTCTTTCTCCGACATGGCACCCGGTGGAGAATCCCTTTTCAGTTTCTCATCTCTATTCGCTGAGGCAACCTCTCTTCTTTCATCTGTAACATGAATGGTTTCTGGTTGGTTCATTTCTGGAAGTTTCATCTGCGGTGATTGTGGCTGTCTTTGCATTGCAATCACGGTGGTCATCAATTCTTTGATTTTCTTTTTGAGATGATTGATCTGTTCGTCCCTTTGTTGGGTGGCCCCTTGCCTCTCATCCGTGGCATTCTCCACACCAGAAGATGGAGCGTCGCACACAGATAACTTGGTATGGGTCTTGACGACATTGATTTCTATTAATCTTTTGTCCATGTAATCTGGCACATCATAATTTTCATCATTCATATCTTTTCCTTGTTCTTTAGATAATCGCGCAATATTGGCTCGGAGTCTCTCCAACTTAGCCTTAATTGATCTTCTTTTGATTATTTTTAGGTCAATTGGGGGTTTCTGAAGAATGTCATTTCTTTTGTTGAGCACCGGTGTGGTTGTGTAGAAGTTAATTAAATCAACCAAAATCATATTTACGGAACCTTTTTCAGGTTCTTTCAAATACTCTTTCGGGATCGTTACATTTCCACTTTTGAAATTATCCTCAAGCCATTCCTTAAAGAAAAAGCAGTTTTCTATACTGTGGTCGAGCAACTGGTGGTATGGGCAGTTTTTAGGATGATCTTTCATGCTGACTTCCTCTGGCTTTTTTGGCTTTAGTAGCCTAAATCCTTGTTCCTTTAGCAATTCATGGAACATCTTCAACACGGCTTCCTCTTTGAAGGAATACACCACTTTCTGTTGTTCTTTCAATGATATCCTCTTATTCTCTGCTTGGTATGATCTTTCCTGAGGCGTTTGTTGGCTAGACTGGCCATATTGTTGTGTCTGTTGTTGATAGGATTGTCGAGGTTGTTTGGCTTTCAAAATTCCCTGGTCGCGTTTCCTTTCCTGTGCCTTTATCAGCTGTGCAGTCTTTGAATTGGACCCAATCTCGAATCCAGTAAGTAGTGGGGCATAAACATCAACTGACTGTTCCTCATGTAGAATCTCTTTTCCCTTACTCGACAAAACAATTGGCACGGTGACAGTGTATCCGGTAGTAGGAGTAAAAATATTTCTCGGAGAAATCTGAACGCTCCTAACGATAGACTTTTCAACACTAGTAGAGCTCTTTTCAAGCAACACCTTTGAAGGGGAAAATTCTTTGGTAGACTTCAAGTTGAACTTTACAATATGCTCCACAGACTTATCTGTTTCAAACTTCATCACTGAGAAGGCCACCTTTCCGAACTTGACTCCAATATCATCAAACCCTTGTCCAAATTTAATAACTGCCATGTCAGGCAGTTCATCCCTATTGACAGTAAACTCCATTTCAGAGGTAAAAGAAAAGATCAACTTTGGCGAAGACATTGTCTCCATCATTTGATGAACTTTTGAAAGTCATTGATGTCCCGTGCCTTGCAGTTTCGACAGAAGTACTCAAATTGACGCACTTGTCTTATAAGGGACATATCCTTTATTATTTTATTTTTTAAAATTTTTATTCACTTGTGATTAAAGCATCGAAGAGTTGCAATTATCAAATTAAATAAGCGCGAAGAGGCACAACAACTTGGCTAGATTCACAGAAAATCAAACCAAATCCAAAGGAGACAAAGAAATGCAAAGTTTAGGACCCATTGCGGGACCAATTTTATAACGCACAACGCCCAGGTGGAACTAGTCCACCAACACACCTATTGGGGGTCTGACCCCATATAAAACTTTAAAGAGTCCTTAATGGCCTCCTGAACCCATCTGTTCAAAGGTGTTTGAATAGATAGTCCTGAAGTCCAAAGAGTTGGCCATACTTTCCCAAGACCGAAATGGGTAAAGTATGCCAAAAGAAGAATGGTAATTTGATCCAAGAGGGACATGGACACATTACCGATGTGTGAAGATAATATTTTTTGATTTGAATGGAGAGAAAAACTTGTCCTCAGCGGAGTCGCCAGAAGTTGTCGGCGCTATTTTTAGTTGGAGAGTTGCACGTAAGAAGCTGTCGGTCACCAGAATCAAAATCCCGTCGCCCGCTTCAGAAAGACATTTTAATTTAATCCGTTGGAAGCTGTCGGCCGCCGGAATCGAGACATTTTAATATATATATATATATATATATAGATGAAATCAAACTGACCCCATATTTTTCATAGTTTAAATGAAAGAGCACTATACCTCAAATCATTCAAACTGACCCCATATTTTTCATAGTTTAAATGAAAGAGCATTGTACCTCAAATCCTATATCTATCCCGAAGGATTAACACAAGACTTGAGGATGAGGCTCGATCAAATAAACTAATGAATATATGACATACGTTTGGTCTGCAAAACCTTTATATTTGCCGACAAGTTCCCCTATTTAATATAAAGAATTAAATAGGGTTTATATTAAGCTAGGTTCAGACATGCTTCCTATAAGGGCAAGCCCCTATAGTTAATTACATCTTAAATGACCAAAGTCACCTAAGAGGACTCGATAAAAATCAAGAAATATTATCTTCAAGGATTTCAATTGGTAGGACTCTTCAATGAGATCGGTCGTAGAGGTGTGAAAGGGGATTGGCTCAAATTTGGAACATTTTGTTGTAGAATCCAAAGGAGGAAGAACTAAGGGATGTCATGGATCCAGAGGAGAACCTCGGTGACTTCCCAAGCTATCCTAATGTTTGGCTCCAGTTTTGAGGAGAAATATTTAGGTGTTTCATCCTGCCAATTTTATTAGTTAGGGCTTACATTCGTGTGAAACTATCACACAAATAGCCTGGAAGATGTGAGGATTTAGGTCGTGACGGACGATAACTTAGGAATCTTAAGACGAGTTAGGGCTTATGTTGTATAGCAGGGTTATGCAAAGGCCTAAATATAAGGTGAAGATTTACGTTGCATAAGCAAGCAACCTCAAAGTCCTCTGGTTTTTGTTGTTTACATCTAAGGAAGGAAGTCTGGTGAAGATAGGTTTTGCTGTTGAAGATGGTCGTGCTGCCCACCAAGCTAGCTCCAAGCTGCTTGCCACAATGGAAGACAGGTTTTGCTGTTGAAGATGGTCGTGCTGCCCACCAAGCTAGCTCCAAGCTCTTGCCTGAAGAAAGGTTTTGCTGTTGAAGATGGCCGTGCTGCCCACCATGCTAGCTCCAAGCTCCTCGCAAGACAGGTTTTGCTGTTGAAGATGGTCGTGCTGCCCACCATGCTAGCTCCAAGCTCCCTGCCGTGACGAGTTTGAGTTTTCTAGTGTGTCAAGTTATAATGTCAAATAAGGTGGCCCTATGGTTGAAGTTCTTTAATTTTTATGAGGGCATATTAAATTTGATTAGAGCGACACCGGTTAGGATCCTACGGTTCCCTCATTCCGACATCACTATTTTCTATTGGATTCACTTAGCCCAAATGAACTTACTAAACTCAACTTAATGAGTTCCATAATTTTATTTAGACTGGTGGAAGCCTCGTTAGCAATCGTAGGTTACCTCCTCCGAGGGACTCCTGATCATCCGATAGAGGTGTCTTAATTTAGTTGAAGTTGTAGTTTTGTGTGATGTTTGTGATTAAATTTTTAGTTGTTTTATATTTTGAATGTTGTGGCGGTGAATTTTATCTTGGTTTGTTTTGGTTTTGGTTCTATGGCTATCTTGATAGTTTTAGTTTTCCATGCCAATTTGTATAAGCACAAAAGTATAGCATAAAAGTACAAGAAAGACAACGCTGAAAACTGTAAAAAGCGTACCTGACGAGACTTCTCGTTCCACCACCTGAAACTTAAGATGCATGTCAGGGCAGATTATATAGAGGAAAAAAGTTGGGTTTTGATAATTTTCCAAACCCTATGTCATATCTTGGTGGGTCCTTAGAAGTTTAATTAAGGATGATTTTGTCAAGCAAAACATATTAAGTTTGGTAGATCTTTAAGATATCCAACAGATCTAGATAAAGAAGCAGGTCCGTGCTACTCTCTCACTACCTGGTGGACAATCCCGAGTTCTTTTAAACTTATTATGTTGCTTAATAATTCATCCTGTAAATACCCTTAATACTCAGTGAGCACTAATGTCTCAATTATCCTTAAGAATAGGGTAATTATCACTTGTGATTCAATTTAAGAGTTATGTGGGTGAAGACCCTTAACGAGACAAGTTAGTGTTGTTGGAACACTTAGCCAAATTTTTATCCTAATTGGGTTTGTAGTGTGTGAAAGATGTTTTAATTTTCAATGGAATTTACTTTTCTAATCCTCATTTAAATGAAACTTAATTTAGCCTAAGTCACTACTAAGCTCTTAAGACTTAGGTGAGTGTCTCAATTAGTTTTTGAAAAAGGTTAAGTTTTAGGTGGTCATGATTCATGATTTGAATTTTATTTGAAAATCAAATAGGGGTATTAAATTGATTGATTATTGACTTCAAAAGTCATACCCCTAAGCCTTATATTCATTTTATTTTAATAAACTTCCAAATTCTAATAATTTTTAGAAATTTATTAACTTAATTAAGAGTGAGATTGGCTTCTACCAATTAACCTTTTGTGTTTCGAACATCAAATAAATTCATTAAGATTAGAGGTTACCCATTTTCCTTCTTGGCTAAATTTCTAAAATTACACATTTGCCCCTAAGGCTCTAACACTTCATAATTTGTCAAATTCAATTCCAATGCTAAAATTACACATTTGCCCCTAAGGCTCTAACACTTCATAATTTGTCAAATTCAATTTAAATGACTTTAAAATTTTTATCCTCACATTTGCCCCTAAGGCTCTAACACTTCATAATTTGTCAAATTCAATTCAAATGACTTTGATCATTTGCCCCTAAGGCTCTAACACTTCATAATTTGTCAAATTCAATTCAAATGACTTTGAAAATTTTATCCTACCTCATTCATGGGTCAATTAAGACATATAAGGAGAAAATATGATTTTTCAAAATTTAATTTATTTATATAATTATTTTCATATCAAAATAGGATTTTTCAAAGAAAATTTATAACTTCACCAAGGTGACTCCTAATCTCTTGAGATTTTTATTGAAGGTAGAACTAGACCAATGAAGCCTTTGGACCAAAGTACATAGTTTTTTGAAATTTATTTAAATTTTAAGAATTATTTTAAGTTCTGGGGTGTTAATTAAATATAAAATATTTTAAATGGAGAAAATTAAGTTCTGCATTTTTGAAAAATCTCCCTGAGGTCAGAGAACCCAGGGAAATAAATTTTATCATTTTTTTTATTTTTCTTTGATTTATTGAAATTATTTTCGTGGAAATCCAATTTTTAGCCTTTAAAAATTATTTTAAGCTTCAAAATACCATATCTTTATTTAGAGAATCAGGAAAAATATCCCAATTATTTGTAAGTGCTTAGAAAAGAATTTAGAACATTTCTATGAATTTTATTATTTTTGTGATTTTTAGGGATTTTTAATTATTTAAATATTTAAAATAGGTTGAAAATCAAGTTTTTATTCTAAATATTATTTTATTTTTAAAAAATACCCCTGATCACACATAACTTAAAAAACTAAGTTTCATAATTTTTGAGTTGTATTTTGATTTTTAAAAATCATTTCAATGCTAAAAGTAATGTTTATCTTTAAAAATCAACTTAAGTTATCAAATGAACTAAAAATATTTTGAAATTTTTATGGTGAGTTCTCTGGATTAGGAACCACAGTGGAGATAAAAAATCAAGTCATTTAAACCCTTATATTTTCCAAAGTTAATTATCTTAATGATTTAGGATTTGTGAAAATTAGGTGTATTTTAAATGACTTGACGCATAAAAAATTTTCCTAAAGGCTCTCTAGTCATCATAAACCTTCCAAAATTTTCTTAGATTTTTTAAGCAACATGCTAATTTCCATGATTTTTTGAGCAAATAATGCACTTAAACTTAAAAAAAAGAATGGATCTTTGTTTAGAGGTCTCCTCTAACTTTGAAAAACCAGAGAATGTTCCCCTTGACAGAGGCTACAACATGTCAAAATTTCAAGCCAATGTGATGTGTCAATATGCATGGAGAATCAAATGATTCAAAACAGTGTTTTATTAATTAAAAATAAAATATACATCAAATGGACTTGAAATTTATTCCACATTGTTCTCCTATGTTCACTGAGCAAGAGGGTATTTTTATTTTATTTTTGTAATTTTTTCTATACAAAGTTATGGATTTTTGAAGTTAAGGGAGTTTAAATAAATAGAGAAAGCCCTATTTTTTTAGTTATCCACACAGCGCCTCGTCATCCTACGACGGCTCCAAAACTCCACGCGGCGTGCTCTTATTTGACACCGCCGTCAACTCCAGCAGCTACGCGTCTCACTGTTTGTGTAAAGAAGCGCTCTCCGGCTTCATCTTGGCTATCCATTTGATACACGCACGATCGGATGACGCGTGGTCATCATCCCCAATAGCTTAGGCCAAGAACCGTCCACCTTTGAGGCTTGAGATCACTCTCATTTCTTAACCAAATTAAGTGAATTTTTTTTAAATGCTCGTCTAAGTGAAACGAACACATCCATATGGTTAATGTGTCATGATATCAAGCCCAAGCAAATGGAGAATCAAAATAGGCTCTGGAGGAGGAGAAGCTTTATACCTTTAATGTGAGAAGGGAAGCTTCAATCAGAGGTGCTCGACATGTTTGTTGGGGCCCAAGGAGGCTAGGAATTAAGCCTCTTACTGTGGTGTAAGGCCTAGGTGTGATTTTTATCAAGATCGAGTTTGGGTGTTGATTGAATTCTATTTTAGGGGCTCTGTGGTAGGGGAAATTGAGAGGGCTTCTTCCTCTTTCACTATTATGAAAGTGTGGGTGAAGTTAATTTAGGTTTGGTGGACTGTGGAGATATATTGGGCTCTTTATTGGTTTCCTGCAAGGTTTCAAGCTCAAAATTGAACTCCACCAAAGGGATTCAGGGCAATGTGGTGGTTGGGTTGCACTGAGGAGGTCTCAAAGATGCTCTGTGTGTGATTTTAGGGACTCTCTCCAATAGATTTTCAGCACTTGGTTTAATGGCCGTGGAGGTGGCCTTTTATAAAAATTGGGTTTTGGTGTCTTTCATGGCCAATTAGGAGATGTAATGTGGTGCTTATGTGGAGGGCAGAGGAGCTCTACAACTCAATTTGGCTGAGCCGGCCTCTAGGCTTGTTTTGGGTGAAGTCCCATGGAGGTGGCTCTCGGTTTTGAGCTTTTCCGATCAATAGGCTGGCCGACTGGCTAGGGTGGTGGCTAGGTGCTCAGGGTATCTAGAGGAATCCATCACAACAATTTAATGCAAATGTGTTTTGATTTGATAAAGATATCTTAAGCATGTGTATTTTTGGGAATAAGATCCCTTAATTTGGGGGACCTTTGGTTCATGGCTTAGTTTAGGTGGTTAGAGGTGTTTTGGCTCAGCCTTAGGGCTCAACTAATGGCTGGGGTGGAGTTAATTTGGTTGCTTTGGGGAGGTTAGGCCACATTTAGTGTGTGGGTCCAAGTGGGTGCAAATGACCAAATCTTGGGTTTGTTATAGGATAGACATGTCAATTGGGCCCAAATAAATGATGCATTTGGTGTATATGATCTTAAGGAACAACTTTGGTGAAGGTTGTAAGTGGTTTTGAGCTCAATTGAAGGGTTAATTTGCTGGAATTTTGAATTTTAATCAATTTGGTCATGTTGGGCTAGGCTTGGGTTAGCCTTGGGATAAGTCCAAATTGATTGTTTTAAATGATCAGTAAGGACCCCATGAAGAGTTTTCAACATGAACTGGATGCCAATTTGGAGGTTAAGGATATCAATTGGGTGAAATTTGCGAACTTAGCCAATTTGGGGCTAAATTTGGGAATTTTGGATTTAAGCCAAAATCAAATGGATTTGAAGATTCACCAAGGCCAATTGATGGTTTATTTTGATGTATAAGAATGTTATAAAGATTTTGAAACATTAATTTGGTTCAAATGACTATGATATGGCTTCAATTTGGTGAGATTAGGTCATATGGTCAAAATTGGGATTTTGAACTAAATCAAAATTTGGGTTTTGACCTAAATCAAAATTGGGCTCAAATCATTGGCAAATTAAGCTTGGATTTTGTTTATTTTGGCCATATAGAAAGTTAATTTGAGTTTAGGATTGGAATTGAGGTAAATTGAGATCAAATTGATGGACATTTGAGTTGAATTTTGGGAAAATTGGGCCCTTAAAGGAAAATTTGGGGGTTTTAGTTAAAGATGGTCAAATTGGCCAAATTGGGTCATGTGGTAGTTTAGAAAAATAAAATTGGGAATATTTTTAATTTATTGAGATTTTTTGGGAATTTTTGGAATTTTTGGTATTTTGGGCTATGGAGGGGTATTTTGGTAATTTGTTCATTTTTTGAGATTTTGGGTAATTTGGGTGTTTGGGGTTTTTCAAAAGGTTTGAAATAAATTTTGATCAAATTTGGGTATTTTGGGAAAACTTGGAAATTTTGGCAAAGTTTAGGGTTTCAAGGGTGTTTAGGTAATTTGAGGGTGTTTAGGTGCAAAAGGCAAAGATGGGTATCACCCTAAATAAGCCATGGACCAAAGGAAATCCCATTTTGGGTCCTCTATGACGGGTCGTAGTTAAACTATAGCCCTAGGGCTGGTAGGTTTAGGGGACCATCTACATGAGTCTCCCAAAAGATCAAGGGATGAAAGTTAACAAGTTTTAGGTTTAGGATTGTGAGTGATTGTGGGTGAGAGTGAGTACAAGTGAGTGCCTTAGCCCTAGACCAACACCCAGGTTCAACCCTAAGGTCCAGTAGTCCTAAGGGTGACTCATCTTGAGTTCCTCCATAATGACCCCACCTATTAAGTGCTAAAGGTTAGGACCAATATGAGGAACTTCAAGCTGAGTAAAGATGAGTGTAGAATTTCTAATGGTGAGGGTTCCATGTATAGTTTTCTAAGAATAGTCAATAGGAAGTCCTATTGCTAGACCTTAGGCTACTAAAGAGGAAAAACTAAACGTCAATCAAAAGTGAGGTCAACATGGCCATTAATGGTTTTGAATTTCGCTTCTCCTTTCCTAAAGCAAAGTCTTGATATAAATCTCTTACTCGTAAATATAATAATAGTTTTGAAAATTATTTTTAATAAAATAAATTTAAGTATTAAAAATAAAGTCCAAATTTTTAAATTTCTCAAAAATGCAATTTTTCTTACTAAAAGATAGTTACACTATATTTAGCATTTTCTAAACTAAAAATTTTAACATAAAGTTTTTCTTCATCACTAAGAATTTTAGCTAAATTTTCTTACTTATTTCTATAATCAAATTTTACTTCCCTAATATAACTTCATATACATAATCATTTTATTTTCAAATCAAATTCACTTGTAGCACATTTGAGAACAAATAAAATTCACGTTTTGAAAATATTTGTCATTCACTCCCCCAAACTTAAATTTTTAACAAGATTAAACAGTTGAGCATCATATATATATAAGCAGGAATGAAAATTGAAATAACATGCTTACAAGATTTTTCTATACCCTAATTATACAAGTATAAAAACTAAAAGCAGGAGTAAAATTAATTTTTGATCAATTTTTAATCATTTTAATTTTAATTCAACATGTAGAGATTCATTAGGCTTCTAAGTAGATATAAAAACAAACTAACACACTAACTTTGATTTCACAATCTAAACATCAAAATAAACACAGTAAAAAGATAAAAGAAAAATACAGGTTAGCAGTATTTTGAATTTAAAATTTAAAATTAAAGTTAGCAAGAATTGAGGATGAGACTCGATCAAACAAACTAAGGAATATATGACATCAGTTTGGTCTGCAAAACCTTTATATTTGCCGATAAGTTTCCCTATTTAATATAAAGAATTAAATAGGGTTTATATTAAACTGGGTTTGAAAATGCTTCCTATAAGGTTATTTAATATAAAAGATTAAATAGGGTTTATATTAAGCTGGGTTCGGACATGCTTCATATAAGGGTACCCCTATAGTTAATTACATCTTAAATGACCAAAGTCACCTAAGAAGACTCTCGATAAAAATTCCCCTATAGTTAATTACATCTTAAATGACCAAAGTCACCTAAGAAGACTCTCGATAAAAATCTAGCCTATAGTTAATTACATCTTAAATGACCAAAGTCACTTAAGAAGACTCTCGATAAAAGTCAAGAAAGTAGTTAATTACATCTTAAATGACCAAAGTCACCTAAGAAGACTCTCGATAAAAATCATGAAATATTCTTAAATGACCAAAGCCACCTAAGAAGACTCTCGATAAAAATCAAGAAAAATTATCTTCAAAGAATTTCAAAGGGTAGGACTCTTCAACGCTTTTAAATGACCAAAGTCACCTAAGAAGACTCTCGATAAAAATCAGGAAATATTATCTTCAAAGAATAGCTGGGTTTGGACATGCTTCTTATAAGGGCAAGCCCCTATAGTTAATTACATCTTAAATGACTAAAGTCACTTAAGAAGACTCTCGATAAAAATCAAGAAAAATTATCTTCAAGGAATTTCAAAGAGTAGGACGGTTCGAGAAAAGCTTCCTATAAGGGCAAGCCCCTATAGTTAATTACATCTTAAATGACCAAATTCACCTAAGAAGACTCTCGATAAAAATCAGGAAATATTATCTTCAAGGAATTTCAAAGGGTAAGACTTTTCAATGAGATCGGACGTAGAAGTGTGAAAGGGGATTGGTTCAAATTTGAAACATTTTTTTGTAGAGTCCAAAGGAGGAAGAGCTAGAGGTGTGAAAGGGGATTGGTTCAAATTTGGAACATTTTATCGTAGAATCCAAAGGAAGAAGAACTAAAGAGATGTCATGGATCCAGAGGAGAACCCCAGTGACTTCCCAAGCTATCCTAATGTTTGGCTTCATTTCTGGGGAGAAATATTTAGGTGTTTCAGCAGGTCAATTTTATTTGTTAGGGCTTATATTCGTGTGAAACTATCACACAAATAACCTAGAAGATGTGAGGATTTAGGTCGTGATGAACGATGACCTCAGAATCCTAAGACGAGTTAGGACTTATATTGTATAGCATGACTATACAAAGGCCTAAAGATAAGATGAGAATTTACGTTGCATAAGCAAGCAACCTTGAAGTCTTATGGCTTTATTGTTTAAGTTTAAAGAAGGAAGATTGGTTTAGTTGGGGAAGACAGGTTTTGTTGTTGAAGATGGCCGTGCTGCCCACCATGCTAGCTCAAAGCTCCGTGTCGCGACGGGTTTGAGTTTTCTAGTGTGTCAAGTTATGATGTCAAATTAGGTGGCGCTATGATTGAAGTTATTTAAATTTTATGGGGGCATGTTAAATTTTATTAGAGAAACACCGAATAGGATCCTACAGTTCCCTCGTTCTGACACCACTATTTTCTATTTGATTCACTTAGTCCAAATGAACTTACTAAACTTGAGTTCCATAATTTCATTTAGATCGTGGGAAACCTCGTTAGCAACCGTAGGTTACCTCCTCCAAGGGATTCTTGATCATTTGATAGAGATCTTAATTTAGTTGCAATTGTAGTTTTGTTTGATGTCTGTGATTAAATTTTGAGTTGTTTTATATTTTGAATGTTGTGGCGGTGAATTTTTTCTTGGTTGATTTTAGTTTTAGTTTTGGTTTTGGTTTTGGTTTTGTGGCTATCCTGATAGTTTTACATTTCATGTAGGGTAGCATCATTGTTTAGCATCAAAATTTGCAGGCATAAAAGTGCAGTATGAAAGTACAAGAAAGACAACGCTGAAAAATTGTAAAAGCGTACCTGACGAGTCTTCTCGTTCCACCACCTAAAACTCAAAAGGCATGTTAAGGCAGTTTATATGAAACATGAAAGTAAAGTTTGGCGACCTATCTAACCCTAGTTCATATCTTCGTGGTCCTTAAGAGTTTAATTAAGGATAATTTTGTCAAGCAAAACATATTAAGTTTAGTAGATCTCCGAGGTATCCAACATTTTTAATTAAGGATGATTTGTCAAGCAAAATATATTAAGTTTAGTAGATCTCCGAGGTATCCAACAGATCTAGAGAAAGAAGCAGCTCCGTGTTACTCTCTCGCTGCCTGGTGGAAAATCTTGAGTTATTTTAAACTTATTATGTTTTTTAATAATTCATCTTGTAAATACTGTTAGTGTTCAGTGAGCACTGATGTATCAATTATCCCTAAGAGTAAGGTAATGATCATCTGCAATTTAATTTTGAAGATTATGTGGGTGAAGGCTCTTAAAGAGGCAATTTGGTGTTATTGGAACACTTAACCAAATTTTGGTCCTAATTAGGCTTGTAGTGTTTGAAAGATATTTTAATCTTCAATGATGTTTACTTTTATAATCCTTATTTAAATGAAACTTGAATTAACCTAAGTCACTACTAGCCCTTAAGACCTGGGTGAGTGTCTTAATTAGCTTTGAAAAGATTAAGCTTTAGGTGGTCATAATTCATGATTTGAATTGTTATTTAAAATCAAAATAAGTGTATTAAATTGATTAATTATTGACTTCAAAAGTCATACCCCTAAGTCCTGGGTTCATTTTATTTTAAAAAACTTCCAAAGTCTAATAATTTTTAGAAATTTATTAACTTATCTTTTTCAATTAAGAAAGCGATGTTGGTTTATACAAATTAACCTCTTTGTTTTCAAACATCCAAATTAAGATCAGAGGTTACCCATTTCCCTCCTTGAATTAAGCCTAAATGTTAATTAAGGCTAAGTTGCCAAAATTAGACATTTGCCCCTAAGACTCTAACACTTCATAATTTATCAAATTCAATTCAAATGACTTTAAAATTTTTATCCTAGCTCATTCATGTGTAATTAAGACATTAGAGGATACAATGTGATTTTTGAAAATTCAATTTAATTTATATAATTCTTTTCATGCGAAAATAGGATTTTTCAAAGAAAATTCCTAACTTGACCAAGGTAACTCCTAATCCCTTAAAATTTTTACTAGAGGTAGACCTAGACTAGAGCATACTTTGGACCAAATTTAATGATTTTTTGAATTTTATTTGAATTTTAAGAATTATTTTAAATTTTGGGTTATCTATTAAATATAAAATATTTTAAATGGAGAAAATTAAGTTTTATATTTTTGAAAAATCTTTCTAAGATTAGAGAACACAAAGGAGAATATTTTTTTATTTTTTTTAAGTTTTATTTGATTTATTTGAATTATTTTAGTGAAAATCCATTTTAGCCTTTGAAAATTATTTTTTAAGTTTTGAAATTCAATATCTTTATTTACAAAATTAGGAAAAATATTCTAATTATTCCTAAGTGCTTAGGAAGCAATTTAGAACATTTCTATTAATTTTATTATTTTTGTGTTTTTTTATGTATTTTTAATTATTTAAATATTTAAAATATGTTAAAAATCAAGTTTTTATTTTAAACTCCATTTTATTTTTAGAAAATATCTCTGATCATAGATAACTCAAAAAATAAGCTTTTATAAATGTTTGAGTTATATTTTGATTTTTAAAAATTATTTAAGTGCCGAAAATGTTATTTATCTTTAAAAATCAACTTAAGTTACCAAATGAACTCAAAATGCTTTGAAATTCTTATGTTGAGTTTCCTAGATCCTAAATAATAGTGGAGATTAAAAAATAAGTCATTTTATTGTTTGTATTTTTCAAAAGTTTGCTAGAGATTAGGTGTATTTTGAATGACTTGGCTCATGATAAATTTTCCTAAAGGTTCTCTGGTCATCATAAACTTGTCAAAATTTTCTTAGATTTTTTTCTAAGAAACATGCTAATTTCCATAATTATTTTGAGTAAATAAGGCTCATAAACTTGAAAATTATGATTCTCTATCAAGGGATCTTCTTTGACTTTGGAAAAATCAGAAAATGTTCTCTAAGATAGAGGCAACAACATGCTAAAATTTCATGCTATGGTGATAAGTCTAAATGCATGGAGAATCAAAACATTCAAATCAGTATTTAATTAATTAAAAATAAATTATGCATCACATGGACTTAAAATTACTTCCACATTGTTTTCCTTTGTTCATTGAGCAATCGACTATTTTTATTTTATTTTTTTGATTTTTCTACACCAAGATATGAATTTTTAAAGTTAGGGGTCATTTTCTGATTTTTTAAATCCCTTACTTATCTATTTAAATGCACGACACCACATCAACCTACGGCGGCTCCGAAGCTCCACGTGGCACACTCTTATTCAACACTGCCATCCACCTCAGCACTGATTTGACCCGCGGTTTATGTTCTGAAGTGCTATCCAGCTTCATCTTGACCGTCCATCTGATACACGCGCGATCAAACGACTCCCCGTCATCGTCCCTGATAGCCTAGCCTGAGAACCGTCCATCTTCTAGCCTTAAGATCTCTCTCATTTCTCATCCAAATTAGATGATTTTTTTTAATATAATCATCTAAACTAGACGATCACATCCATAAGATTATGATGTCATGAAATCAACTCAAAACAAATGGAGATTTCAAATAGGCTCAGGATGAAGAGGAGTTTTATACTTTTGCTCTAAGAAGTGAAGCTTCGATCAGAGAGTCTTGGCACATTCTTTGTGATCCAAAGAGGCTAGGGATTGAGTCTCTGGTCTTGGTGTAAGTCCTAGGTATGATTTTGATTGCGCCCAAATTTGGGTGTTGGTCTAGAGCTATGGTAGAGGCTCTGTGAGAGGGGGATTTGATGGGGCTTAAGCTTCTTTCACTTTGTGAAGGTGTAGGTAAAGTTAATTTGAGTTTGGTGGACTGTGGAGGTGTATTGGGCTCTGTCTTGATTTCCAGCAAGATTTCAAGCTCAAAATTGAACTCCGGCAGTGAGAATTAATGAGGGGAAATGGTTGGAATGCATTGAGGGATCTTAGGGACGCTCTATGGTCAGTTTGGAGAGGTCTCTCTAAGAAATTTTCAGCACCTCTTCCCATGGCCGTGGGAGGTGCTTTTTGTAAAAATGGCTCAGGGGTGACTGTCATGGCCAATTAGTGGGTGCATTATGTTGCTTAGGTGGAGGGCAGAGGAGCTCTACAATTTAATTTGGCTGAGCTGGCCTCTAGGTTTGATTTAGGTGAAGTTCAATGGGGGTGGCTCTCGCTTTTGAGCTTCTCCGCTGATTAGGCCGGCCGGCCATGGCAGGGGGAGGTGGCTAGGTGCTCAGGGAATCTAGGGGAATATGTCAAAGCAATTTAATGTGTTTAGGCTTTGTTTTGGAAAAAAAATATCCTAAGATTAAACAAATATGGCATGAAATCCCTTAATTTAGGGGACCTTTGGTCCATGGCTTAGTGTTTAAGCTTTGTTTTGGCAAAAATATCCTAAGCTTAAACAAATATGGCATGAAATCCCTTAATTTAGGGGACCTTTGGTCCATGTCTTGGTTTAGGTGGTTTTAAGAGGTTTAGGCTGGTCACTAGGGTCCAACTAATGGCTGTGGAATCTTTAATTTTGAGACTTTGGGGTAGTTAGGCCATCTTTAATGCATGGGTTCAATGTGATAAAAGCTTGGGTTTGGGCTAGGTTAGCCATGTCAATTGGCCTAATTTATTGATCAACATTTTTTATATGATTGTTATGAAGATTTTTGGTGAAGGGTTTAAGTGATTTTGAGTTCAATTGATAGGTCAATTTGAGGGATTTTTGAAATTTGGCCAATTTGTACATGTTGGGTTAGACATGGGTATAAGTTTGGCTAGCCTTTAGCTAAGTTCAAATTTAATGGTTCAAATGATCAAGGGTTTCATGAAGGGATAGAGTGGAAATTTTGGGGTTAAGGCCCTCAATTTGGTGAGATTTTGAGCATGGCCAATTTGGGGCAAATTTGGGGCTTTTTGGACTTAGGTTAAAATCAAATGAAATTGAGGCCTCTCAAAGGCCAATTGAAGGTCAAGTTTGATGTATGTGGATGTTATGAAGGTTTTTCAACACAAATTGTGGCCAATTGAGTGGACTATGGGTTCAATTTGGTGGAACCAAGTCATAGGGACAAAATTGATTTTTTGGTTTAGCTAAAAATTGGGTTCAAATGATGCACCAATTGAGCTTGTATTTGATCTATATTGGTCATATCAAGGGTGAATTTGAGTTTAGAATTGAAATTGGGGTAAATTGAGACCAATTGGATAGATATTTGGGAAAATTTGGGGAAATATGGGCCTTTAAAGGGCAATTTGGGGGTTTTGGTCAAAGATGGTTAAATTGGCCAAATTGGGTCATGTGATAGTTGAAAAAAATGAAATTGGGAATATTTGGGAGGTTTTGAGAACTTTTGGTATTTTTTGGAATTTTTAGAATTTTGGGGTAAGGAGGGGTATTTTTGGTAATTTGGCTAATTTTGGTGATTTTGGGTAGTTTGGGTGTTTTCAAGATGTTTAAAATGATTTTTGAACTAAGTTGGGTATTTTGGGTAAATTTGGGAATTTTGGCCAAATTTGGGGTTTCAAGGGTATCTAGGTAATTTGGGGGAGTTTAGGAGCAAAAGGCTAGGTTGGGTACCTCGGTAGAGTTGGAGTGCCAACCACCATCAATAAACCATGAACCAATGAAAACCCCATTTTTGGTCCTCTATGTAGTGGTCTTAGCCAAACCCTAGCCCAGGGCTAATGGGTTTAGGGGACCACCTACAGGAGTCTCCCAAAAGTAACAACGGACTAAAACCTAGAAGCTTAAGTTTAGGGTAGTGAGTGATTGTGAGTGCAAGTGAGTACCTTAGCCCTAGACCAACACCCAGGGTCAACCCTAAGGTCCAGCAGCCCTAAGGGTAACTCATCCTGAGTTCCCCCATAATAACCCCACCTACTAAGTGCTAGAGGTTAGGATCAATATGTGGAACTTCAATTTGAGTAGAGAAGAGTTTGAATTTCTAATAGTGAGGATTCCTTGTCTAGTTTTCTAAGAATAGTCAATAGGAAAGTCCTATGGCTAGACCTTAGGCTACTAAAGAGGAAAAACTAAACCTCAACCAAAAGTGAGGTCAACAGTATACCACCCCGAAATGATCTTATAACACTTAAATGACAATTTTCCTCTCGTTATACCCTCTGACCTNTAAGATTTTAGAAAAGCAATACTTTAATCACAACAACGAAGTTCAATTTGCTTATCTGTCACTAATAAGCAAATGAAATGAATAGGTAATTTTAATAACTATTAAATAACTAATGATATTAAGGAGGGTTTAATTGTGAAGAAAGCATCCTTCTCCTTGTCGAGAAATCATAGTGAATGGATAAAATGAATTAATTCAATTTATATTGTGCCAAATAGGAGCATACCTATTTTTTACCCTTTGGTCCAGGCATAAAGAACATTGACTGATCATACGCTTGTTTACTGAATTTGCGGCTAGGCTGGGAGGATACCGGCTCTCACTCCCATGTTNATTCAATATATAAGAAAACATCATTCTCCTTGTCAAGAAATTAAAGTGAATGGATAAAATGAATCAGTTCAATTTTGAAGCATCCTTCTCCTTGTCAAGAAATTAAAGTGAATGGATAAAGTGAATTAGTTCAAATTGACTTCTCCTTGTCAAGAAATTATGGTGAATGGATAAAATGAATTAGTTCAATTTATATTGTGCCAAATAAAGCATACCTATTCTTTACCCTTTGGTCCAGGCATAAAGAACATTGACTAATCCTACGCTTGTATACTGAATCTGTGGCTAGGCTGGGAGGATACCTGCTCTCACTGCGGAGCTCTCATGTTTCCCTCGCCTGAGGGTNCTAGATATCGATCCCACAGGGAGTAAGTTTAGAACTACGAACTAAGATTTTAGAAAAGTAATACTTTAATCAGAATAATGAAGTTAAATTTTCTTATCTTTCACTAAAAGACAATTGAGATAAATATGTAGTTTTAATAACTCTTAAATAACTAATTATACTAATGAGGTTTTTAATGTGATATTCAATATATCTATTAAATAACTAAATATACTAATGAAGGTACGATTGAAATAAATATGTAATTTTAATAATTATTAAATAATTAATTATACTAATGAAGGTTCGACGTGATGTTCAATATATATAAGAAAAAACTAATAAAAAACTAAAGATAGAAAGTAGGGTTTAATTTGTGATATTCAATATATAAGAAAGAATCCTTCTCCTTGTCAAGAAATTATAGTGAATGGATAAAGTGAATTAGTTCAAATTATATTGCATGGATAAAGTGAATTAGTTCAATTTAGATTGTGTCAAATAGGAGCATACCTATTCTTTACCAAATTATAGTGAATGGATAAAATGAATTAGTTCAAATTATATTGTGCTAAATATCTAATGATATAAAGTAGGGTTTAATTGTGATATTCAATATATAAGAAAGCATCCTTCATAGATAATTTTAATAACTAATAAGTAACTAATGATAGAAAATAGGGTGTAATTGTGATATTCGATATATAAGAAAGTAACTAATTGTACTAATAAAGATTTTAATGTGATATTCAATATATAAGAAAACATCCTTCTCCTATTAAATAACGAATGATACTAATGAGAGTTTAAATGTGATATTCAATATAAGAAAGCATCTTTCTCCCAAGAAATTATAGTGAATGGATAAAGTGAATCAGTTCAAATTGTATTGTGCCAAATAGGAGCACAGAAATTATAGTGAATGGATAAAATGAATTAGTTCAATTTATATTGTGCCAAATAGGAGCATAACTATTCTATAGTGAATGGATAAAGTGAATCAGTTCAAATTGTATTGTGCCAAATAGGAGCATACCTATTTGAATGGATAAAGTGAATCAGTTCAAATTATATTGTGCCAAATAGGAGCATACCTATTCTTTAACCTTTGGTCCAGACATAAAGAACATTGACTAATCCTACGGTTGTTTACTGAATCTGCGGCTAGGCTGGGAGGATGTTGGCTCTCACTTCGGAGCTCCCACGTTCCCCTCGCCTGAGGGCTAACATCTACTCTTCAGCACCCAAACAATAGGACCAAATTTGGGGATTTTATTCTGTCACTCAAAAATCTCCAATTCTACGCCCGATAATATTATTTCTCTATTTATTTGCACCCAACGTCACTCTAAAATCTCCAATTCTACGCCCGATAATATTATTTCCTTATTTATTTTCACCCAACTTCCAATGCAATCTCCAATTCTACGCCCGATAATATTATTTTCCTATTTATTTGCACCCAACTTCCAAGGTTTCCAAATCTATGCCCGATAATATTATTTCCCTATTTATTTGCACCCAACTTCCAAGGGCTTAACCTCCCTAAATCTTGGATGTAATCTTCACTTTAGTTGTAAAACTCAACATATTTTAACAAATTACTCCCTGAATCTTGGATGTAATCTTCACTTTAGTTGTAAAACTCAACATATTTTAACAAATTTATCCCTGAATCTTGGATGTAATATTCACTTTAGTTGTAAAACTCAACATATTTTAACAAATCAAATATCTCCAATTCTACTCCCGATAATTTTATTTCCTTATTTATTTGCACCCAACTTCCAAGGGCTTTGACCTCCAAAATCTCCAATTCTATGCCCGATAATTTCATTTCCCTATTTATTTGCACCCAATTTCTAAGGGCTTTGACCTCCCATGCCCGATAATATTATTTCCCTATTTATTTGCACCCAACTTCCAAGGGCTTTGACCTCCCCAAATCTCCAATTCTATGCCCGATAATTTCATTTCCCTATTTATTTGCACCCAATTTCTAAGGGCTTTGACCTCCCAATTCTTGAGATGTAATCTTCACTTTAGTTGTAAAACTCAACATATTTTAACAGATCAATTGACCAGATTGTGTAATCTTCACTTTAGTTGTAAAACTCAACATATTTTAACAAATTAATTGGCCAGATTGGTAATCTTCACTTTAGTTGTAAAACTCAACATATTTTAACAAATCAATTGGCCAGATTGAAAATAAATTAAGATCGAAATCAATTGGCCAGATTGAAAGAATATTCACTTTAGTTGTAAAACTCAACATATTTTAACAAATCAATTGGCCAGATTGAAAGTAAATTAACATCAAAGTGAAAAGACCATCACAATTTCTTAAACATTTTCGTGACTTCACCAATTCAAATCACCATTTCACAAATCTCGATACAAGGAGAAAGACAGAGAAAATTACTCAGATCTCATGGGGAAAACACAAAAAAACTCAAAATTCATATGTAAAATTAAAGTCATACAAACTACAATAATAAATAAACTTATCTCTAATTTCTCCCTAAGAAAACTCCTCGAAGTTCCTCTGAATCTCTTCCTTTCTTTACAGCACACAAAATTCCTCTTCAAAGCAGCAAGCACTTTCCCAACACTCTTATAATCTCTCAAAGAATTCCTCACAATTTTTACACACTAATGAAAACTTTCTAACCTCCAAGAACTCTCTACAGGACTTCTGACTCGCTCTAATTTTTGGCCAAATTCTTCTCTTAAAGTTGTGGATGAGTTTTGCCAAGATTTGCCTAAGCATCCCTTCAAAATTTGTCCTTATCTAAAGCCTGATTGGTCATAACCGCTGAGCTCGCCGTCGGCGGCCTTAAGGGCGCCGTCGGCGGACCTTCTTAATGAATTAGTTTTGAATTCTCAAGAAAATCTCACCGTCGGCGGGGTCGATGGTGCCGTCGGGGCCCTAGTTCAATTCTAGACATTTTGGTCCTTTTCGCTCCAAATTTGCTCCTTTTTTGCATCTTTTTCCTCTAATGACCCTAATTCATCATTCCTGCAACAAAATATCAAAAATACCTTTCTTTAATCTTTTTGCTCCAATGACCCTAATTCATCATTCCTGCAATAAAACATCAAAAATACCTTTTTTAAGAGTGCATTAACATACCATAATTCATCATACCTGAAACAAAAATAAAAAATACCCTTCTTTAATGTGCAATATCATCAAAAAAAGTATAAAAGATGTATGAAAATCTCAATATATTTTTCTTTGGTCAAAATCCCCCAAACTTAACTATTACTTGTCCTCAAGTAATTTTAGTTCTACTATTTTCCTTTGGTCAAAATCCCCCAAACTTAACTATTACTTGTCCTCAAGTAATTTTAGTATTTCCTTTGGTCAAAATCCCTCAAACTTAACTATTACTTGTCCTCAAGTAATTTTAGTACTACATCCTCTGGTCAAAATCCCCCAAACTTAACTATTACTTGTCCTCAAGTAATTTTAGTACTACAGAAAAGTTATGGTCTATTGTAGTAAAATTTTAATTTAGAAATACTATAAGTTTGATTTAAATAAATATCATTGTGGGATTTTTAGAAAAAATTCAAGTAATTGAATTAACTCTGTAGCCACAAGATTATCTTGTCATCAAGTTTAAGAGTTCTAGTCTTCTATTCATTTCAAGAATGTCTATATGTTGCAATATTAAGTCACTTAGAATATTCAAAAGATAGGAACTTCATGAGAACTCCACAAGTGAAAAATCTATTCCATAAATATAAGCTAGGAATGTATTTAGGTTTTTCCCTTTAACGTAGGTCCAGTGAAGCCAATTTTTTATTAGGCATATCCTCAAGCTTCTCCTCACTTCCATAACTTTTTCTTTCTTTTCTCTTTTTCATTTGGATTGCTTTCAATCTTTTTCTTTTCTTTTCAGGGATTGTTTTCAATCCTTTCTTTTTCCTTTTTCAAGTGAGGATTAATATATCTAGATAGCCTTTAATGATTTTGAACATCACATTTCATAGTTACAAAAATATAGTTATCAAAATTAAATTCACTACATAAATCATTTAAATAATTTTTGAAAATAATTAAATAGAGGACATCTAATAGTTAATCTTTTCTCTTCCCTCCCCTAAACTTAAATTTTTTAATATGAAATAATATAGGTGGAAAGAAGAACTCTAAATATAAATCATACCTCAGCATTGTAGGCATTTTCATCATTCTAAAATTTTTGCAGGCCTTCTCCAAATTTCTACTTCACCTGGTCTGTAATATTAGGAGTTTTCTACACATATAAATTGTTAGAGAAATTTATACTTCACCTGGTCTATAATATTAGACGCTTTCTACACATATAAATCATTAAAGAAATTTTTATAATGAAATTTTGAAATAAGTATAAAACTAAAACATTAAACAAGCACAATATTTCCTAATACTAAACAAAACAATTAAAATTAAAATACAAAAAAAAATCACATTACATTACAATCCATAAAATACTACTCAACATCTATTATACTAAACATGCAAATTTAACTACCACATTAACTTTAAATCATCCAAGTACAACATCATAATAAAAATGGGAAAGTCCAAATACATAAACATCCATTTCTATTACAAAAAGATCACAGAAATAAAAGTACAAATATAAGTACATCAATTACATTCAAATATAAAAATCCCAAGATGTATCTTCATCGCCTTGATCAGTATATGGATCGGGTTAATATTGAGTATATGGGGGCACTCAGGAAAAATAACATCAGGCTCACCTCTGTAGTGTCGGGCTTGAGCTTCATAACAAGCTATCTCAAAATCTGAATGCCTCTGCATGTACTCACTATCATAATCATGTTGACGTTCTAAACCTCCAATCCTTTCATTTATTAACTCTATGCTCTTTCGCTGCAAGTTCAACTCATTCATCAAGTCAGTTAGGGTAGGGGAACTAGAAGGTGGAAGGTAATAACTTGTAGAGGGGACATCTCTACTAGTAGAAGGTTCTTCACTCATACTTCCAGTTCTTCATTTCTAATGGGATTCATAAGTCTTTAAATTAGCTTTATTAATGGGCTTCATAGGGTAAACCCATTCTTCATCTCCAGCTTCCACTCCAGAAATTTGGCAAAGTGCATAAATAAGGCTAGGATGTCCTAGCCCTCCACTTTTCTCACTCCTTGCCGTAGTCAATATATTCTTAAAAATAATTTTACCCACATTTATAGTTCTATTATTATAAATACAAAAATTCAGAATAGCTCTATCTCTAGTTACCTCGCTATGGTGATAAGTCGGTAACATAGTAGAGGAAATATAATAGTGTCACGCCTTAGAGGTGGCATTCAACATGGAAGCATAAAAATTAGTAGAGGAAATAAAATAGTGTCACGCTTTAGATGTGGCATTCAACATGGAAGCAAAAAAATTTACCCGTTCTCGTTGTTTAATCTTCCACGTTCCTTTCCCATCAGTGAGAAAGTTGATCACATCATTTAGGGTGCCTTCCATTGTACTAAAGGATTCATAGTGGTAGTTATAAGAGTATGGGACTTCGTAAAAGGTGTTGATGCGGGCGGCAGTAAATTCAATGGGAAATCCACGCACTTGAACGATTCCATCTTCCAAATAGATTAAATTGGTGTAGAACTCCTTCACAACATTTACATCAGCTTTATTGGTGGTGTAACAAAAGTTTTCCCACCTCCGCTCGGCAATAACTCGTTCAATTTCTCTACCAGGACTCTCGAAAACTCAATCTTGTATACACTTCTTTCCTTTAAATATAGAAGTAAATCTTGTTTGAGCCATCACATTGACGAAGCGAGACTCGTTGAACTCAACCCGTCTCTTTTGTCGTTGAGCCATTTCAATCTAATCAAATTATAGAAAAATTCCAAAATATACTTCAAATATTCAAAGAATGGCTTCCAAAAGTAATTCTAAGAGTTCCACACTAAGATCCATGAATTTCTTCCCAAATTTCCTTCACATTTTCAAAATATTTGGGTGTCCTCAATGTGGAAGAAATCCATGGTGAAAATCAAATATTTTTAGTTTGAAGTGAAGCTCTTACCTAGAGATGATCAAATCCAATGTCAAAAAGCCTTGAAATTGCCTTCCAATCCAAGATCTCTCAAGCCCTAGTTCAGAGTTTACATTTTTAAGAGGAAGGGGATAATGAATAGTGGCGGTTGACTGGTCAAAATTGCGGTTAAAGGTGTTTTTTCGCAAGCTAGCCGTTGGCGGGGTCGATGGTGCCGTCGGTACACTCTATTGAAATTAGATCCTAAGCCTTGGGAAAAAATCGTCATCGGCGGCGTCGAGGGCGCCGTCGGCGGGCTCCATTGGTTTTGTCCAAATTCTATCTTTTTGCGATTTTGATCAATTCCAAGCCTAAATGACATCCGCTTAATCATTATAGACATAATTTTAAGTGACTAAATGATGTACTTAGCAAATATTAACTTTCACAACACAAAAAATTACATTTATATATAAATTCCAAGGGGTACATAACACACCTAAGTCTGGTATTTCTCAACCTCAACACATTAATTCAGCGTCGCAATCGGCGAGGTACATAACACACCTAAGTCTGTTTTTTTTGGGATCTCGCCATTGGCGAGGTATTTGGCGCCGTCGGTGCGCTCTATTGAAATTAAATTCCTAGTCTCGGGAAAAGTCTGCTGTCGGCGGGCTCTATTAATTTTGTTTAATTTCCGGATTTTTGTGATTTTGATCAATTTCAAGCCTCAACGGCATTTGTTCAATCATTATAGACATAATTTTAAGTGACTAAACGATGTACTTATCACAATTAAACTTTCACAACACAAAAAATCACATTTATATAAATTCTAAGAGTTACAATTTATATTACATAACACACCTAAGTTTGGTATTTTCTCAACCTCAATATATTAATTCAACATCGCAATCTAAGCCACAACACTCAAAATGCTGAAAACAAAACATCCTATGCTTAGTCTCAACTATACAGAGATCTAAAAACATAATTCTAAAGCAAAGAAAATACAAAATTTAAATTACATAGAGAGACAGATATGTAGTAATATAAATCTACTCATCTTCAGATTCAGTAGTGCCTCTGAGATCACCCATTGATTGCACATGAATGAAGAGGTTGTAGAAGGGTTGGAATGGAAATCACCCATTGATTGCACATGAACGAAGAGGTTGTAGAAGGGTCGGAATGGAAATTCTTCAAACAGGTAGCAAGGTAAATCTACTATTCTTCAGATTCAGTGCTAGATTCTCCTCTGAGATCACCCATTGATTGCACATGAACGAAGAGGTTGTAGAAGGGTTGGAATGGAAATTCTTCAGTAGAATCTTTCTCTATTAGTTTCATCCTCTTCATTAGTCGTATCAAACTATGTTCTAAATGTCCAGAATGACCTCCAGTCTAGATGATCGAAGAAATTAGAGATATTATTAATTGCATTCATGACATTTTGTATCTCCTTCTCCAATTTCTTGATTCTGCGCAGGATCACCAGAGTTTTATCAGGAATTAAGGGTTGAACTGGCAGAGAATTCTGAGATGATTGATCTACTATAATAGTCATGTCATTTTCATCTTCAAAAGCTGGGAATCTCTCAGTTGGGTCCAAAGGATTCCAAAATAGAAGTACCTTTTCTTAATTTTTGTAGGACACTTGGAACTGACTGGAAAGTGAGAAAATTGTGGAAGGGTGTCCAAGCCCATAAGCAGATCCATGAATGATCAGGCCCTAAAACCGACTTCACAATTGTTGATCCAATATAGATCGGCAATCCCCTTTGGATGCAGTAATTCAAAATAGCACTTTCTTTATAAACTTTAACGATCTTCATTGTCAATAACAGTTTCACCGAAATGAAAAAGTGCCAGTGTTTCAAAACGGGATTTAGGAGTGCCGCAGAAAAACTAACATAACCGTTTTCTCTTGTTTCCCAGTCGTCAGTTTCGTCCGTTAAATATTAGTAAATTTCATTCATATGGTTTCTTGTTGGGACAAAATTGGAATAGTGGAAGACAGGAATTTTTTGATCCGTGCAGGAGTGACAGTGATCCATCTTCCTCGCACATAAACAACTCACTTGTTGATTCCATGTAAATTTGCATAAAATTCTTTTACCACAGGAACAACCACGGCAGCGGTAGTGTAGCACAACACTTCCCATCTTCGCCACACTATCGTTTCTTCAATTGCTGTCGTGGGATTATTCAATCCGCAATTTATAAATCCTCATTCCTTGATCAATCTTTTCTTTGTCAGTAACTTGTTGAAGATTCGCTGCGCTTTCGTACTAATAAGCTTTTGCCAATTGAAAACTCGCATTTTGGGATTATCAGAGGAATTGGATGCCATAGGAATAAAATTGGTGGAGTTTCATTTCATTTTTCAGGGAAATATGACTTTAGGAATAGAAATTGGGAGTTTAAAAGGATAACTCTCGCCCAAAAACCGCCATAAACCGCCNGCTCTAGTTTAGTAAATTACTACACCTGATGTAAGGTCAACTTAATTGCAGAAATGAAAGTCTAACAATCCTAAAAGAAACTGCTAAAATAAAAGGAAACAAGAAAAGTTTCACAGAAAGCAGGGAGAACTTTAGCATCCTTCAGAAGAAGTAAGGCCATGCCACAGTGACTCGATTTTATTGGTTTCTTATCATTTTTTCTATGAATTCCCTTATGTGATAGTTGCTAACCAAGGATAATAATATTTTTAGCCTTTATTTAGGTTCTAAGAAGAGTTGGAAACCATATTACAGTTAAGTGTGTCTTAACCATGCATCGTTTCTGAGGATGATTTGAATATCCTATCTAAGTTGTAATTTTCTAATGACAATATATCTATTGAACTGAGTTATTGTGTGTCATCCTACCCTTTGTACTAGGAAACAATTAGAAATCCTAGATTACTGTCGGTGTTATTTTAGGTTGGTGTCCACAAGAAGCTATCGGTCACTGGAATCAAAATCCCGTCGCCGCTTCAGAAGGGCGTTTTAATTTACATATATATTTAGTTTTAGAAATTTATGATATCAAACCGACCCCATATTTTTCATAGTTTAAATGAAAGAGCGTTGTACCTCAAACTCTATATCTATCCCAAAGGATAAACACAAGACTTGAGGATGATGCTCGATCAAATAAACTAAGGAATATATGACATTCGTTCGGTCTGCAAAACCTTTATATTTGCCAACAAGTTCCACTATTTAATATAAAGAATTAAATGTGGTTTATATTAAGTCGGGTTCGGACATGCTTCCTATAAGTTTATTTAATATAAAAGATTAAATAGGGTTTATATTAAGCTGGGTTCGGACATGCTTCATATAAGGGTACCCCTATAGTTAATTACATCTTAAATGACCAAAGTCACCTAAGAAGACTCTCGATAAAAATTCCCCTATAGTTAATTACATCTTAAATGACCAAAGTCACCTAAGAAGACTCTCGATAAAAATCTAGCCTATAGTTAATTACATCTTAAATGACCAAAGTCACTTAAGAAGACTCTCGATAAAAGTCAAGAAAGTAGTTAATTACATCTTAAATGACCAAAGTCACCTAAGAAGACTCTCGATAAAAATCATGAAATATTCTTAAATGACCAAAGCCACCTAAGAAGACTCTCGATAAAAATCAAGAAAAATTATCTTCAAAGAATTTCAAAGGGTAGGACTCTTCAACGCTTTTAAATGACCAAAGTCACCTAAGAAGACTCTCGATAAAAATCAGGAAATATTATCTTCAAAGAATAGCTGGGTTTGGACATGCTTCTTATAAGGGCAAGCCCCTATAGTTAATTACATCTTAAATGACTAAAGTCACTTAAGAAGACTCTCGATAAAAATCAAGAAAAATTATCTTCAAGGAATTTCAAAGAGTAGGACAAGTCACTTAAGAAGACTCTCGATAAAAATCAAGAAATATTATCTTCAAGGAATTTCAAAGGTTGGACATGCTTCCTATAAGGGCAAGCCACTATAGAACATGCTTCCTATAAGGGCAAGCCCCTATAGTTAATTACATCTTAAATGACCAAAGTCACCGAAAGACTCTCGATAAAAATCAGGAAATATTATCTTCAAGGAGTTTCAAAGGGTAGGACTTTTCCATGAGATTGGACATAGAGGTGTGAAAGGGGATTGTTTCAAATTTGTAACATTTTGTTATAGAGTCCAAAGGAGGAAGAACTAGGGGATGTTATGGATCCAGAGGCAAATCTCAGTGACTTCCCAAGCTATCCTAATGTTTGGCTTCAATTTTAAGGAGAAATATTTAAGTATTTCATCCTGGTAATTTTATTATTTAGGGCTTACATTCGTGTGAAACTATCACACAAATAGCCTGGAAGATGTGAGGATTTAGGTCGTGACAAACGACAACCTCAGAATCCTAAGACGAGTTAGGGATTATATTGTATAGCAGAGCTATACAAAAGCCTAAAGATAAGGTGAGGATTTACGTTGCATAAGCAAGAAACCTTAAAGTTCTATGGCTATGTTGTTTAAGTCTAAGAAAGAAAGATTGTTTTAGTTGGGGAAGACAGGTTTTACTGTTGAAGATGGTCGTACTGCCCACCGTGTTAGCTCCAAGCTCCTTGCCGCGACGAGTTTGAGTTCTCTAGTGTGTCAAGTTATAATGTCAAATCAAGTGACCCTATGGTTGAAGTTCTTTAAATTTTATGAGGGCATATTAAAGTTGATTAGAGCAACACCGGTTAGGATCCTACGGTTCCCTCGTTCCGGCAGCACTATTTTTGTTAGCAACCGTAGATTACCTCATCCGAGGGATTCTCGATCGTCCGATAGAGACATCTTAATTTAGTTACAATTGTAGTTTTGTGTGACGTTTGTGATTAAATTTGGAGTTGTTTTATATTTTGAATGTTGTGGCGATGAATTTTATCTTGGTTGATCTGGTTCTGATTTTGTCGCTATCCTGATAGTTTTAGTTTTCATGCAGGGTGGCATCTTTGTTAGCATGCAAGTTTGCAGGTATAAAAGTACAGTATGAATAACACAGTATGAAAGCACAAGAAAGACAACGCTAAAAACTGTAAAAAGCATATCTGGCGAGTCTTCTCGTTCCACCACCTGAAACTTAAAATGCATGCCAGACAATTTATATGAAACAGGGAAGTAAAATCTTGACGACCTGTATAACCTTAGGTCATATCTTGGTGGGTTTCTAGGAGTTTAGTTAAGGATGATGTTGCCAAGCAAAATATATTAAATTGAGTTGATCTCCGAGGTATCCAACAAATCTAGAGAAAGGAGCAGGTCCGTGCTACTCTCTCGCTGTCTGGTGGAAAATCTCGAGTTCTTTTAAACTTTTTATGTTGCTTAATAATTCATTCTGTTAATACCCTTAATACTCAGTGAACATTGATGTCTCAATTATCCCTAAGAATAGGTTAATTATTACTTGTGATTCAATTTAATAATTATGTAGGTGTAGGCCCTTAAAGAGGCAAATTAGTGTTGTTGGAACACTTAGCCAAATTTTAACCCTAATTGGGCTTGTAGTGTTTGAAAGATATTTTAATTTTAAATGATGTTTACTTTTCTAATGAAATTTGATTTAGCCTAAGTCACTACTAAGCCCTTAAGACCTAGGTGAGTGTCTTAATTAGCTTTGAAAAGATCAAACTTTAGGTGATCATGATTCATGATTTTGATTTTATTTGAACATCAAAATAAGGGTATTAAATTGATTAATTATTGACTTCAAAAGTCATACCCCTAAGTCCTAGATTCATTTTTATTTTAATGAACTTCCAAATTTTATTAATTTAGAAATTTATTAACTTATCTTTTTCAATTAAGAATGTGAGATTAGTTTCTACCAATTACCCCTTATGTTTCAAATATCAAGTAAATTGATTAAGATCAGAGGTTACCCATTTCCCACCTTAAATTAAGCCTAAATGTTAATTAAGGCTAATTTTCCAAAATTACACATTTGCCCCTTAGGCTCTATCACTTCATAATTTGTCAAATTTAATTCAAATGACTTTTAAATTTTTATCCTACCTTATTCATGGGTCAATTAAGACAACTGAGGAGAAAATATGATTTTTCAAAATTTATTTTAATTTATATAATTATTACTATGCAAAAATAGAATTTTTAAAGAAAATTCTTAACTTGGCCAAGGTAAAACCTAATCCCTTGAAATTTTTATTGGAGGTAGACCTTGATTAGGGAAGTCTTTGGATCAAATTTCATGATTTTTGGAATTTTATTTAAATTATTACAGTTATTTTAAATTATGAAGTATTTATTAAATATAAAATATTTTAAATGGAGAAAATTAAGTTTTGTATTTTTGAAAAGTCTCCCTGAGGCTAGAGAACTCAGAGGTGAAGATTTTATATTTTTCTGAATTTTATTTGGTTTATTGGAATTATTTTAATGAAAACTCATTTATAGCCTTTAAAAATTATTTTTAAGCTTTAAAATTCAACATCTTTATTTCGAAAACTAGGAAAAATATTCTAATTGTTCCTAAGTGATTATGAAGCAATTTAAAACATTTCCAAGAGTTTTATTTTTTTTAATGATTTTTAGGGATTTTTAATTATTTAAATATTAAAAATAGGCTAAAAATCAAGTTTTTTTTAAATATCTTTTTTTTTTAGAAAATGCCCCTGATCACAGACAACTAAAAAAAAATAAGTTTTTATAAATTTTTTAGTTGTATTTTGATTTTTAAAAAAGCATATAAATGCCAAAAATGATGTTTATCTTAAAAAATCAATTTAAGTTATCAAATGTACTCAAAATATTTTAAATTTTTTATGGTGAGTTCTCTGGATTAAGAACCACATTTAATATCAAAAATCAATTCATTTAAATTTTTACATTTTTCAAAATTAATTATCTTAGTAATTTAGGGTTTGTGAAAATTAGGTATATTTTAAATGACTTGACCCATGAAATTATTTCCAAAATGTTCTCTAGTCATGGTGGACCTTCCAAAATTTTCTTGGAATTTTATAATTAACATGCTAATTTCCATGATTATTTTAAGGAAACAATGTGTAAAAATTTGAAAAATATGAATCTCTATCTGAGAACCTCCTCTGACTTTGGAAAAATCAGAGGATGTTTCCTTTGATAGAGGCTACAAAATGTCAAAATTTCAAGTGAAGGTAACGTGTCAATATGCATGGAGAATCAAATGATTAAAAATAGTATTTATTTAATTAAAAATAAAATATGCATCAAATGGACTTGAAATTTGTTCCACATTGTTCTCCTCTATTCATTGAGCAAGAGTGTATTTTTATTTTATTTTTGTAATTTTTCTACATAAAGATATGAATTTTCTAAGTTAGGGGTATTTAAATTTATACAAAAAAGCCCTATTTATCTATTTAAACAGTGTGTGCTGACTAGATCCTAGGTAGCTCCGAAGGCGCGCGTGGAGAGCTCTTGTTGGACGCCGTCGTCCACCTAGCTGCTGACTCGGTCCGCGGTTTATGTCGCAAAGCGTTGTCCGGCTCGATCTCCTCCGTCGATCCGATACACGTGCAATTAGGCGGCTCCCCGTCATCGTCTCCGACAGAGTGATCTCATGACCGTCCACAGTAGAACCCTAAGTTCTCAGCCATAGACTCAACCAAATCACTTCGAGTTTGATCCTATGGACTCGTCTAAGTGAGACGAACACATCCATACTGCTAAGGTACCATGAAATCAAGCTTAAGTCAACCAAATCACTTCGGGTTTGATCCTATGGACTCATCTAAGTGAGACGAACATATCCATACGCAACCAAATCACTTCGGGTTTGATCCTATGGACTCGTCTAAGTGAGACAAACACATCCATACAAACCAAATCACTTCGGGTTTGATCCTATGGACTCGCCTAAGTGAGACGAACACATCCATACGGTAATTAAGCAATCAAATTAACTCTAAGCAAATAGAGAATCGAAATAGGCTCGAGAGGAGGTGAGGTTTTAAACCTTTTCTCTGAGAAGTGAAGCTTCAATGAGAGCGTCTTAGCAAGTTCGTTGGGGTCCAAGTAGGCTAGGGATTGAGTCCTTGGTCTTGGTATAACGCCTAGGTGTGAATTCGACCAAGCTCGAATTCGGGTGTTGTTCTAGAGCTATGGTAGAGGCTCTGTGGAAGGGGAATTTTATGGGGCTTTAACTTTTTCCACTATTTTAAAGGTGTGGGTGAAGTTAATTTGAGTTTAATGGACTGTAGATGTGTATTGGGTTCTGTCTTGGTTTCCGGCAAGGTTTCAAGCTCAAAATTGAGCTATGGAAGTGGGAATTGGTGGGGGAAAGTAGTTGGAATGCACTGAGAGGATCTTAGGGAAGCTCTGTGAGATGTTTGGAGAGGTCTCTATAAGAAAATTTTAGCACACCTCCCATGGCCGCGGACGTGAGTTTTTATAAAAAAGGGTCATGGGGTGGCTCTTAGGGCACAAATTTGGGTGCATTGTGGTGCTTAGGTGAAGGGCAGAGGAGCTCCATCAATTAATTTGGCTGAGCTGGCCTCTAATTTGATTTGGGTGAGGTTCCATGGGGGTGGCTCTCGGTTTTGAGCTTTTCCGACCACTAGGCTGGTTGGCCATCCATGGGGAGGTGGCTAGGAGCTCAGGGAACCCAGGAGAATATGTCACAGCAATTTAGTGCAATAATACCTAATTTTTGTAAGGATATCTTAAACACATGCATTTTTGTAAATAACATCCCTTAATTTGGGGGACCTTTGGTCCATGGCTTTACTTAGGTGGTTTCATGTTGTTTGGACTGATCACTAGGTCCAACTAATGGCTATGGTGGAGTTAATTTTGTGACTTTATGGTGGTTAGGTCACATTTAGTGCATGGGTTCAATGTGCGTTCAAGTGATCAAAGTTTAGGTTTTAGCTAGGTTAGCCATGTAAAATGACCCAAACAAATGTTTCATTTGGTGTAGATGAAGGAACAACTTTGGTGTAGGATCGAAGTGGTTTTGAGCTCAATTTAAGGGTCAATTTTAGGGAATTTTGAATATTAGTCAATTTGGTCATATTGGGCTTGGCTTGGGTCTACCTTGGGTTACCCTTAGGCTAAGTCCAAATTGATTATTGTAAATGGTCAATAGGGACCCTATGAAGAGTTTTCAACATGAATTGGATGCGAATTTGGGGTTAAGGATATCAATTGGGTGAAATTTGGGGATTTACCAATTTGGGGCTAAATTTGAGAATTTTGGATTTAGGCCAAAATCAAATGGATTTTAGGCTTCACAAAGTCCAATTGATGGTTGATTTTGATGTGTAGGAATGTTATAAAGATTTTTCAACATTAATTGTGGCCAATTGACTAGGCTATGGGTTCAATTTGGTGAGATTAGGTCATATGGTCAAAATTAGGGTTTTGACCTAAATAAATATTGGGCTAAAATAATGGTCCAATTAAGCTTGGATTTGGTTTAGCTTGGCCATATAAAAAGTTAATTTGAGTTTAGGATTGGAATTGGGGTTAATTGAGATCAAATTGATGGACATTTGAGTTGAATTTGAGGAAATTTGGGCCCTTAAAGGCAAATTTTGGGATTTTGGTTAAAGAGGGTCAAATTGGCCAAATTGGGTCATGTGGTAGTTGAGAAAAAAGAAATTGGGAATATTTGAAATTTATTGAGTGTTTTTTTAATTTTTTTTGGAATTTTTGGAATTTTGGGCTATGGAGGGGTATTTTGGTAATTTGGGGTTGTTTAGGGGCAAAAGGCCAAGATGGGTATTTTTGATAGGATTGGGTAACTAGTCACCCTAAATGAGTCATGGACCAAAGAAAATCCCATTTTGGGTCCTATGTACTGGTCTTAGTCAACCCATAGCCTTAGAGCTAGTAGGTTTAGGGGACCATCTACATGAGTATCCCAAAAAGATCAAGGGACCTAGGCTAGAAATTTGAGTTTAGGGTTGTGAGTGATTGTGAGTGTAGATGAGTGTAGTGAGTGTCTTAGCTCCAAACCAACACCCAGGGTCAACCCTAAGGTCCAGCAATCCTAAGGGTGACTCATCTTGAGTTTCCCTTACAGTAACCCCACCTACTAAGTGCTAGAGGTTAGGACCAACATGTAGAACTTCAAGCTGAGTTAAGAAGATGGTAGAATTTCTAATGGTGAGGGTTCCATGCCTAGTTTTCTAAGAATAGTCAAATAGGAAAGTCATATAGCTAGACCTTAGGCTACTAAGAGGAAAAAATAAACCTCAACCAAAAGTGAGGTCAACAAATGGACCCCCAATAGGTGTGATGGGCTGGGCAAGTACACCGCGCGTATTGGCTTTGACCGACGAGATCAACAAAAACCAATACAAATTCCTAAGTCAAACAGACCGGAAGTATGCGTAGAGTTGTGTGTGTGATTTGTTTTATTTTCGTTGGGGATACTAACGGATGATTGTATGATTGAAATTAAGGAGTAGGGACTCTCGTTGAGGATCGGAGAGTGAATTTCAAGTTATGAAATTTCAAAAATTTCTAGAGGATGGGGATCAATATGCAAGTGCTGACCAAGTTATGAAATTTCAAAAATTTCTAGAGGATGGGGATCAATATGCAAGTGCTGACCCCGAGTGGAAATTGAAATTTAAGTATCAATTTTGAAAAGACAAGAAGGGTCAAAATTTAGGTACCGACCTCAAAAGATGAGAATCAGAATTCAGGTACTGATTCGAAAATGTGAGAATTGAAATTTAGCTATCAATCTCAAGAAGAGAGTCGAAATTTAGGTATCGACCTTGAAAGATAGAAATCAAAATTTAAGTACTGATTCCAAGATGTAAGAATTGAAATTTAGGTATCAATCTCGAGAAGAGAGTCAAAATTTAGGTATCAACCTTGAAAGATGAGAATCATAATTTAAGTACTGATTCAAAGATGTAAGAATTGAAATTTAGGTATCAATCTCAAGAAGAGATAGTCGGGATTTAGGTACCGATCTCGAAATTTGAGAATCAGGATTTAGTTACTGATTTAAATATAAGAATTGAAATTTAGGTATCAATCTCAAGGAAAGAGTCAAAAATTAGGTATCGATCTCAAAAGATGAGAATCAAAATGTAGGTATCAATTCAAGAAGAGATAGTTGGGATTTAGGTACCAACCTCGAAATGTGAGAATCAGGATTTAGGTACTGATTCGAAGATGTGAGAATTGAAATTTAGGTATCAAATCCGAGAAGAGAGTCAAAATTTAGGTATTGACCTCAAAATGTGAGAATCAGGATTTAGGTACTGATTCAAAAATGTAAGAATTGAAATTTAGGTATCAATTCCGAGAAGAGATTTGAAATTTAAGTATTGACCTTGAAATGTGAGAATCAGGATTTAGGTACTTATTCGAAGATGAGATTTGAAATTTAGGTATAAAACTCAAGAATAGAGTCGAAATTTAGGTATCGACCTTGAAAGATGAGAATCAGAATTTAGGTACTGATTCGAAGATGTAAAAATTGAAATTTAGGTATCAATTCTGAGAAGAGATAGTCGGGGTTTAGGTACTGACCTTAAAATGTTAGAATCAGGATTTAGGTATTGATTCGAAGATGAGAATTGAAATTTAGGTATCAATCTCAAGGAGAAAGTCAAAATTTAGCTATCGATCTCAAAAGATGAGAATCGAAATGTAGGTATCAATTCAAGAAGAGATAGTCGGGATTTAGGTACCAACCTCGAAATGTGAGAATCAGGATTTAGGTACTGATTCGAAGATGTGAGAATTAAAATTTAGGTATCAAATCCAAGAAGAGAGTCGAAATTTAGGTATCGACCTCGAAATGTGAGAATCAGGATTTAGGTACTGATTTAAAAATGTAAGAATAGAAATTTAGGTATCAATTTTGGGAAGAGAATCAAAATTTAGGTATCAACCTTGAAATGTGAGAATCATGATTTAGGTACTAATTCGAAGATGAGATTTAAAATTTAGGTATCAAACTCAAGAAGAGATAGTCGGGATTTAGGTACCGACCTCGAAATGTGAGAATCAGGATTTAGGTATTGATTCGAAGAAGAGAATTGAAATTTAGGTATCAATCTCAAGGAGAGTCAAAATTTAGGTATCGATCTCGAAAGATGAGAATTGAAATGTAGGTATCAATTCAAGAAGAGATAGTTGGGATTTAGATACCGACCTCGAAATGTGAGAATCAGGATTTAGGTACTGATTTGAAGATGTGAGAATTGAAAGTTAGGTATCAATTCCGAGAAGAGAGTCAAAATTTAGGTATCGACCTCGAAAGATGAGAACCAGAGTTTAGGTACTGATTCGAAGATGTAAGAATTGAAATTTAGGTATCAATCGTGAGAAGAAAGTCAAAATTTAGGTATCAACCTCGAAATATGAGAATCAGAATTTAGGTATTGATTCAAAGATGTAAGAATTGAAATTTAGGTATCAATCCCGAGAAGAGAAACAAAATTTAGGTATCAACCTCGAAAGATGAAAATCAGAATTTAGGTAATGATTCAAAGATGTAAGAATTGAAATTTAGGTATCAATTCCGAGAAGAGAGTTAAAATTTAAGTATCGACCTCAAAAGATGAGAATCAGAATTTAGGTACAAATTCAAAGATGTAAGAATTTAAATTTAGGTATCAATCCTGAGAAGAGAGTCGAAATTTAGGTATCAACCTCGAAAGATGAGAATCATAATTTAGGTACTAATTCGAAGATGTGAGAATTGAAATTTACAAAGAGCTTGTGGTGTTGAATTTGTAGAAGTGTGTCATGTGGAAAGGTTGATTTTGAAGAAGATTTGTAGAGCTTTATGAGATTTTGTGCAGAATGCAAAATTCTGCGGGGATGTGAAGAGGGTTAAGGTAGGTAAAGACGGTTGTACTGCGCGCACAAGAGTAGGAAACTCTAAAAATGGAGAATCCATTCGGTTTAATTTTTTTAAATATGTCTTTAAAGTTTTAATTTCAATTGGTTGATTTTCAAAAGAAATTTGTTTTATTGTTTATTTATTGGTGATTATTTTTATTTAAATTTTATTTATTGTTAAAAATTTGTTGTTTAATTCTTTGTTCATTGAAATTCTGAACCAATGTGTGGTTCGTGGCTTTCATCCATCACACAAAAAGGCAACTGAAAAAAGGCGTTATTTGAGAGAAATTTTCATTAATTTGCTCTAATAAAGATGTCACAAATCGAACATAGGCTAATGCCTCAAAAGGTACTTTATGTAGTCCATGTAGAAATACATCGAGAATATCTCATGCTATGAATACATTGTAGACTGAATACATCAGATACATGTCATGCTGTTAAAAGAAAGAAAGTGAACCCTCTGTGCAGATATGTTGAGCTCCTGATCAAGCAGACCTTCTAAGTCATGCTCCAAGATAAGAGTTCCCTTCACATGTACTTAGAGGTAAAACCTTCTCACAGCTCGTATAGAAGTAACTCCTCCAATTTTAGGTCCTGCTGGAATCCATATAACATTTTATTATCATCCATCCTACAGAATGTCACAGACACCCTACGGTGTCGTACTCCTGGAATGCAATGTTTGGCAACGTCTGCACCGTTGCCTTTAAGAACGAGCACTTAATCGACTGGTAGAGGAATCTCCACAGGATCTCTGAATTCAGCAGGGCCGACGATTTTGATTTCCTTCCCAAATAGAATTTTTTTTTTTTTGCTTAGAAATTAGACCGTGCAGAAGGCCCTCATAAAATCATGATGGTCAATGTGTGGGGGAATGCAATCACCCTCTTCATAAATATTGATAATGCAACTGTTGGGAATGCATGTAGAAGGTAGAATAATCCATTTGACCATTCTTTTGATCATCCATGTTATCATTGGCAGTAGCGGATCTACTTGATCATGTCTGAGGATCCTAGGCGGATTCTGTTGTCCATCATTCGTGAAATTATAACAACAGCCACACTGGATGGTGATTCTTCCCTTCCCTCTCATCCATTTGTTTGGCTCGGAATATGTCCTTTCCATGAGAAGGCCCGCTCAGCCTCTATCACTTAAATCGAAGATACAATCCATAATGCTTCTTTCCTCAGTCTCAGAGAAAACCCTGGTGTACAGCTCTAGGCGTTCCAATATGTTGATGAACTTTCCCTAAACTTCTTCATAAAACTCAAATTCTCTTTTATTTACTTTACTTATCTTGTAGTATTCTACCATGCCAGGGGTTGTCAGCTGTCGCGGGCGTTCCTTCCTTCGAGCATTGGCGGGAACCCAAACTGGTGCTGATTGATTTGGAGCATGAGACTCGGCCTCTAGTGGGATGTATGACCCTCGGCTCCATGGTACATATTGATCCGTCCCCAGTGAGACATATGCTTCATCCATCATGAAATCTGAAGTCTGACACTCGTTGGTGCTTAAAGTATACTCTTATAATGTACTGAAACGCTGTAGATGCAGAACATTGCAATCCGGGCATTCTACAAACACGCCCGTGGCTGATGTCCCAGCCGGTATTTCAACATTGCATGTCGGGCAACCCTGGTGCAAAACATCTGAAATTGAAAGTGTGTTCTTCTGTATCACAAACCCTAGTTCTTCATCCATGGTGGGTAAGCTAGCAAAAGTTTCTTTTAGGTCTGGATCATAAATATGCCCCTCAGAAATAAGGTTAAGAAAGTTGTTCGTTTCACTTTGACGTCTGCGTTCTTGTTGTAGAAAGGCTCTCTGCTTCTTACGGTTGGTGTTCCTGCGTTGCGTCCTGCTNTATCAAAACTTTCTTTCAGGTCTGGATCATAAATATGCCCCTCAGAAATAGGGGTGAGCAAGTTGTTCATCTCACTTTGAAGTCTGCGTTCTTGTTGTAGAAAAGCTCTCTGCTTCTTGCGGTTGGTGTTCCTGCGTTGCGTCCTGCGAAACAGAGTACTTGGCAGTCGTTCATTATTGGCGGCTACTAGGCCCCCGGCTGGTGTGGCTACCATGGGGGGCAGACGGTTGGGCCCCTCCATCGGATCTTGCTCTGTTATCATGTTCTTGCCCTTGCGTGATACATTATCTTTCGCGGTCACCCTCAGTAGTGAAGGCAATCTTTCTTTCTCTTTGCAGCTGACTACGTCCATTAGAGGACCTTCGTAGTCCATGTCAACCTGGTTGAAATCCACGTTGAATTCTATGGTACCGCCCCGCGATGCCATCTCCTCATTTAATGTGAGGTTCCAGCCATCCTGGGAAGTAAAGATCAGCCTCTGTCCCGACATTTTTCTGTAGACGACAGGAAAAATGTTAGTGGGTCGAAACTTGACATGAACAAGACCAAAACAAAGTATTCATTAAAGTAAATTTTAGTTTGTTTTGGTGCAATGAATTGTTTATTTTATGCATGAGTTTTGTTTAATTTAGTGGAATATTATACTTAAAAGTGGAAAGAAGAAAATTTAAAGTTTAAAGTTTCTTTCTCAAAAATTTCATTATATGGAGTTTAATTACAAGATTTGGACCCAATCATAGACATTTGGCCATATAGATAACCCTAAAACAATCAAAGTTTCAAAGTTTCAAAGCAAACAAAGGCAAGCGACATCAGGTTGCATAATAGGTTTTCAGATATCGTCCGTTTATTGGTAACATGGGTCTTTTGCCCCGGAAATCCACTAACTTGTAGGCTCCTCCTGTGTAGACCTTTCCAAATTTTACGGCGTGCAAGAATAGATCTTTGAGCACAAGTATGAGGTCACCAACTTTGAATATCCTTGGGCGGATAAATTTGTCATGGGCTTGTACCATTTTCGCTTAGTAAAGCTCTAAATGTTGTTGTGCTTCTAGTCGTTTTCCCTCGAGACACTTCAATTCTTCAAGTCTGAGTTTTGCGCTTTCTTCTATTGTGAGTTGGTTGGCAATGGCGACTCTAAGAGATGGTGTCTGGATTTCTAGCGGTAGCACGGCCTCGGACCCATACACGAGCATATAAGGTGTACACTGAGTGGGAGTCCTGAAAGTCATCCGGTAGGCCCACAAGGCTTCTAATAGTTTATTGTGCCAATCCCTTTTGTTTTCATTTAGTGCCTTCCTTAATATCTGTACTAGTGTTTTGTTGAAAGCCTCAGCCAGACCATTTTCTATAGGATAGTAAATTGTAGAGTATTTCCAATCTATCCCATGTCTTCTAACAAAGTTGTTGATTTTTGTACTTCTAAAAGCTATCCCATTGTCGAAAATCATTCTTCGTGGTACTCCAAAATGGTAGATGACTTGGATTTTAAAAAATTGAAGAACGTGCTATTTCGTAACCTCACGTAATGGTACTGCCTCTGCCCATTTGGAGAAGCAATCTATAGCAAAAAGTATAAACCTGTGTCCTTTGAAATATGGAAGGTCTATCGAACCTATTATGTCCGTTTCCCAACACTCGAATGACCACGAGGCAACAGTTGGGTGTAGCACATTCGGAGGCTAGTGTAAGACCAGCCTATGCACCTAGCATTGGTGACATCTTCTGGCTGTATCCATGCAATTAGACATCATCGCTGGCCAATAATACCTGAGTCTCTTGATCTTCATTTTCATTTTCAGCCCTGATTGGTGAGCGCCACACTATCCGGCATGTACCTCTTTAACAATATTTTGTGCTTCGGCTCTGCTCAAACATCGTAGCTACATCTGGTCAAACGATCTTCTGTAGAGAAAATTTTCCAGTAGGGCGTAAGACATAGCCCTTCTTCTGATGTGGTGCGCCTCAGACTTGTCTTCTAGCAACTTTCCAGTATACAAATATTCTATTAATGGCTTGCGCCAATCTTCGTTGATGTCTACAACTGTATTTATTGTTTCTTCCTTTTCAAGCTTGTGCAGAGTTTCAATGTTGATCCGAGATAAGACTCGTCTTCCTTGCACTGTGACTTTAATGGAATCCTCCGGGGGACATGTCATTTCCTTAGCAAGTTTTGCTAGAGCGTCGGCATGGGCATTATCTCACCTAGGAATCCGATAGAAAGTCACATCGGGAATATGCTCCAAGAGCTTCATCGTGTATCGATAGTATTCTGTTAATCTTGGTTTCAAATTTTGTATTGTCCAGCGACCTGATGGATGACGAGTTGGGAGTCGCCATAAACGGCAATGTTTGTTATATACATTCAGATTGTCATTTCCAACTTGGTGATTAAAGCTTCATATTCTTCTTCATTGTTGGTGCACGGCTCTGTCAAATGGTATGAGAACCTCAACATACTCTTATCTGGTGTGATAAAGATCAAACTGATCCCTGCTTTGCCTAGTATAAATGTCCTTGATCCTTTATCTTTTCTGGCTGACGAAGCGCCATCAAAGTACATCTCCCAGCATTGTGCACTGGAGAATTCCATTTGTAGTATTTGCTCATCTGGTAACTCATCATTGAGAGAGGACCCAGCTGGCAGTGGGTGTGCAACAAGAAAGTTTGCTAGTATCTGTCCCTTGATAGCACGGAGGGGAACAAAAGTTGTATCAAATTGCAATAAGATCATTGACCATCTTGCTAGACGTCCGGAGAGTGTTGGTCGGGTCATCAGATATTGCAATGGATTAACTTTTGAAATTAGGATAATCTTATGAGAAAGCATGTAATATCTATGCTTTTGGGCAACGAAAATTAATGTTAGACAATGCTTCTCAATAGGTGGATACCATACCTCCGTCGGTATTAGGCGACGACTCAAGTAGTAGAGTGCATTTTCCTTACCCTCATCATTGACTTGGGATAAGAGGGTTCCTAGAGAGTCATCTAAATCAGTGGTATGAATTATCAACTGTTTTCCTTGGATAAGGGCTGCCAAGACAGGAGGTGTCATTAAATATTATTTAAAGTCCTCAAAGGCCCGCTGATATTTCTCTTCCCAAATAAATTTGGCTTCCTTTTTAATTAATGTTGAGAAAGGCTGACACCTACTTGAGATATTAAAAATAAAGCGTCTCAGATATGTCAACTTCCCCTAGAAGGAACGTAGTTGTTTCAAGGTTTTAGGAGGAGCCATTTCCAAGATAGCTTTAATTTTATCCGGGTCAATCTCGATACCCCGATGACGGACAATGAATCCTAGAAATTTCCCGGAGGTAACGCCAAAGGTGCACTTTAAGGGATTCATTTTAAGGTCATATCATCGTAACTGTTCGAACACGATCCTCAAATTGTACAAATGGTCTATTTTTTGTTTACTTTTGATGACCAAATCATCCACTTAACATTCTAATTGGTTGTGAATGAGGTCGTAAAAAATCTTCATCATTGCACACTGATATGTTGCTCTAGCGTTCTTTTGCCGAACAACATCACTGTGTAGCAGAAAATCCTAATCAGTGTTCTGAAGGTTGTAAGTGTTGCGTCCTCGGGAGCCATCTTGATTTGGTTGTATCCCGACGATCCATCCATGAAGAAGAAAATTTCATGTGTTGAAGCGATAACCACCATCATCTCTGGTATAGGTAGTGGAAACTCATCATTTTGGACATGCCTTGTTCAAATCTCTGAAATCGACACAAACGCGGATTTGTCCATTTTTCTTCTTAATAGGTACATATTGGCTAACCACGTAGAGTATTGTTCTTCTTTACAAAGTTAGCGTCTATTAATTTCTTCACCTCGGCAATGACTTGTTGTTCTATTTCGAGGCGCATTCTCCTAGGAGCTTATTTTACTGGGGTTATATTCTTTTCCACCCCAAGTTTATGAACTGCAACCTCTGCCGATAGTCCTGGCGTTTCACCATAGCTCCATGTGAAACAATCTTTAAATTATGTTCATAGTTTGATCAATTTTGTAGATTCTTCATCATTAATTAGAGAACTTATAAATGTAGATCGGGGTCGTTCTTCAGTCCTGAGATTAATCTCTTTCAATTCATCAACAGTAGATTTAATTTCTTCCTTAAATTTTGGGGGAACATCCTCTATTGGTTGATCAATAGAGTCATCCTCTATATCGAGGCAATCCTCTTCTGATTCATCAGTAACAACCATGCAAAATTCAGAATCATCGACTGGTCCGACTGTACCAAATCTAAAACCCTCTTTCGAGTTTGGATTTCGACTTTTACCATTCCATAATTTTTTAAAAAGTTGAAACTATTTTTTGGCACTTGTTTTGGTAAGTGTTTCTGTTGAATTAACTTTTGAACACAAGACGAGAAGTAATCAAAAGGCAATTCCATTAATTCATTAGAATTATCATCCAGATTTACATGTTTTTCAAGCTCAGTAGAGGTAAAGCACGGGTAAAATTTGATCGACTTTACCCAACACTACGGACTTCCTTGACCTCTAAACTCTTGACCTTTTGAGGGAGAATCGGAGTGAGGTTCATAGCATTCACATAGTGGTTTATTCGATCATGCATTGTTTCATATTCAGTCTTTTTTGTATCTTCTAGGGATATCTCATACTAAGGTCTTTTCCACTTGTCATCATTATCTCATCTTCAGAACTGTCTTCATCACCAATGTTGATAGTTGACTTAGTCCGTTCAATAATTAAATTGATTCTTCCTCGTCCACGTCCCCGACCTCGACCTTGGGTGCGTGAACTAAAAGTTCTTTCACCATCTCTTTGTAAAGGTGTGGTGGAAGATTGCTGAAGCAGAGTTGAATGGCCTCCTTTTTGTGATTCTTTTGAGTCTTCATCTTTGTTTGTCAGAATCTTGCACAAGAAGACAGTCTTCTTTGGAAGCGCGTAGTAGGCAGCATCTTCATGAATACCAACTTCATGCACTGAAAATGGTTGTAGGTCTCCCTTGATGCAATTCTCTTGACCATCTTTACGATATTTAATGCACTGGTGTAGAGATGAAGGAACCATATTGTGCTCATGAATCCATAGTCTACCCAGTAGAGCGNCATCGAACCCTTGTCCAAACTTAATAACTGTCAGGTCAGGCAGTTCATCCCTATTGACAGCGAACTCCATTCTGGAGGTGAAAGTAAATATCAACTTTGGCAAAGACATTGTTCCTATCATTTGAAGAATTTTTGAAAGTCAGTGATGTCCCGTGCCTTGCAGCTTCGACAGAAGTACTCCAATTGATGCACGTGTCTTATAAATTGGGCATTCTTTATTATTTTATTTTTCAAATTTGTTATTCACTTGTGATTAAAGCATCGAAGAGTTGCAATTAGCAAATTGAATAAGCGTGAAGAGGTGCAACAACATGGCTTGATTCACAAAAAAACAAACTCAAACCCGAAGGAGATGAAGAAATGCAAAGTTTACGACCCAGTGCAGGACCAACTTTACAACGCACAACCCCCAGGCGGAACTAGTCCACCGACACACCTATTGGGGGTCTGAGCCCACATGAAAATTTAAAGAGTCCATGGCCTTCTGAACCCCTATGTTCAAAGATGGTTGAACAGCTAGTCCTGAAGTCCAAGGAGTTAGCTGTACTTTCCCAAGATAGAATGGGTAAAGTATGCCAACGGAAGAAGGGTAATTTGGTCTAAGAGGGAGATGGACATATTACCGATTTGTGAAGATAATATTTCTTGATTTGTATGGAGAGAAAAGCTTGTCCCCAGCGGAGTCGCCAGAAGCTGTCGGCGTCATTTCGAGTTGGTTTGTGGGGAGTTGCCTGTAAGAAGCTGTCGGTCGATGGAATCGAAATCCCGTCGCTTACTTTGGAAGGAAGTTGAAGTATGAAATCAAACTGACCCCATATTTTTCATAGTTTAAAATGAAAGAGCACTGTACCTCAAATCCTGTATCTATCCCGAAGGATAAACACAAGACTTGAGGACGAGCCTCGATCAAATAAACTAAGGAAAGTATGACATCCGTTTGGTCTGTGAAACCTTTGTATTTGCCGACAAGTTCCGCAATTTAATATAAAGGATTAAATAGGGTTGNCATATTTTTCATAGTTTAAAATGAAAGAGCACTGTACCTCAAATCCTGTATCTATCCCAAAGAATAAACACAGAACTTCAGGATGAGGCTCG
>JXCR01145315.1:74840-165308 GCA_002079205.1 Phalaenopsis hybrid cultivar | reverse complement strand
ATTATCTTCAAGGAATTTCAAAGAGTAGGACTCTTCAACGAAATTGGACGTAGAGGTGTGAAAGGGGATTGGTTCAAATTTGAAACATTTTATTGTAGAATCCAAAGGAAGAAGAACTATGGGTTTTCATGGCCAGAGGAGAACCTCGGTGACTTCCCAAGCTATCCTAATGTTTGGCTTCAGTTTTAAGGAGAAGTATTTAAGTGTTTCATCTTGCCAATTTTACTAGTAAGGGCTTACATTCNAACCTTTCTGATCGTGAAGGTTTGGATGTGCTTTCTCTCTATTTTGGTACGAATAGATCCTTTGTTGATGTAATGGCTAACTGAAACCCACCTCTGGTGGTGGATTACAAAAACTATGTCTTTCCACTTTTTTTTATCACGATACCTTGGATAACACAGGTGAGCAACCTTTTGTTAGGAAATCGGACAAGAAGAATTACAGACCAACTTTTTTTCTTTCTGAATCAAACACCTAAGCTTTGGCTACCCCATGTAAGTTTTCTTTGGTGGTATATTTTTGTATGGATATGATCCGGAAATCCTTTGACAGCTTGAAACTACTTGGTGATTGGAAAGTTGGCCTTTTAGATGTGAGACACATCCTCATTCAATTAATTAGAGAGGAAGATTATGCTTGGATATTTGTCAAAAAATACTTCAAAATTGAAAATAAGAATATGAAACTACTCAAGTGCTCTGGTGATTATGATCCACATATAGAACCTCCCATTTTTCCAATATGGTTCTAGTTTCTTGGGTTGAAATTACATCTTTTTAATCACAAAGTTCATTTATCTTAAAGTGTTATCTTTGGTAGAACTCAAATAATGGGTATTCCTACAAACAATCTTACAAGACCCTCTGCGGATAGAGTTCTTGTGGAGGAGGATGTCACTCAACCTGTATTAGAAAAAGTTTGTCTTGGCTCAACTCATAACAAATACTGACAAAAAGTTATTTTTGAACAACATCATCATTACTATAGTAACGACATAATGTTTGGTCATTTTATGGAGCAATGCTATATTCTACATCTTGAATTCAAGAAACATTATTGTTCAAGCTAATAATCTTCATAGCACTAACTTGTAAAAAGAAGTTGTGTCTGGAAAAAGAAGTTGGGTCTCTAAAGTTTTAGATGTTGAAAATGGCACTTCATTACAGTAGAATGAAATTAGAAGGACTAACAATCAGGATGGAAGGACTGTCATTATACCCAATATTATGAGAGGGGAAAATAACAACAATCAACTGTTTGGGGATGAAATTAATGTTGACATCAACTCATCGCACTTACAAAATTAAGAAACTACAACAACTCATCCTACTGTCGAGATAGTGGAAGATGATGTGGATTCTACTCTAGTGGAGGAAGCTTTAGCTTCTGGTAAAAATGAGATAAAGGGAGAATGGAGTGTGCAAAAATTTTGAAGTGAAAAGAGTGGTAATTAAGAGTTGAGGAATCTGGAATCTAATAACATCATCAATTATGAGGAAGATTTTGATTCTATCTTAGAAAGAGTCAATGCTCTTATTAGAACTACTAGGAATGACCAATCACCTCAATATGATTAAGTTTATTATTTGGAATATCAGGGGAATTGTTGATCCTTCTTTCCTGGATAGACTCAAAAACTTAATTAGGATCCATAAACTTTGGTGTTTTGTAATTTTGAAACCTTTAGTCACTATTAACAGAATATTGATTTTGAAAATTCTGGGCAATTTTAACTTTTTTGCTAAAGTTAATGGTAAAATTTGGCTATTTTGGAGGAAGGAAACCTATATTCAAATTTTACAGGATGATCCACAATTTCTGCATGTGCATATTCACATGGACTTCTTTCAAGATTTAGCCACCTTTATTTATATGCAGGTTATAGGAACAAAGCCAGAGTAGGACAGTGGAAACAACTTATACAAATGATCAATTTCTTGAATGGTAAATGATATTGCAGTGGAGATTTTGATGTGATTACTTGTAGTTCTGATAAACAAGGGAGTATAGAGATTGACCATAGACTCATGTCTAAATTCAATGATTAAATTCAAGGGGCTGGTTTATTTGACCTTGTGTTTATTGGTCTTATTTTCACATGGAAAAGTGGTAGAGTATTTAAAGGCTAGATAGAGTTTTTGCTAACAAGGAATGGGTGTCCAACTTTCATTTTCTACTGTCCAACATCTTTCTAGGAATGACTCCGATCATACACCTCTTGTTTTCAGCATCTCTTTTATTGATATGTTGTCTTTCTCTCCTTTTAGATATTTTAATACTTGGTACAACCATCCAGATTTCTTGAAATGTGTCCATCATGGATGTAAACCCACTGAGGTTTGTAATACTTAATTTAAAATATTAAAGATACATAAAACACTTGTAGAGCTCTTAAAAAATTGAATTGGAACATTTTTTTGGGAACTACATGTTATAGTGAGAAATGTTAAAGTTGAAATTCCTTGGCTGAGGAACTTGGAGTTTGTGTATGGACATGTTTATGCTGAGCTGATCTCTGCAAAGCGAAAGCTCTTGTCTATCATCAAGTGCAAGGAAGATTTCCTGAAACAAAAAGCTAGTAGTACGCATTTTTTTGATGTGGATAGGGATTCACTTTATTTTTATGCTTCAAGAATAAACAAAGAATTAATGCGATCTTGAGAATTATAAATGAGCATGAAAACTGGCTAACCAAGAAGGAGGATATTATTAAAAGTGGGGTTAATTATTTTTAACAAATTTTTGAGCAAAATATAACACAGAGATATCTCATTAAACATGAACTATTTGAGGAACAAAGGCATTATACTAAAACCCTTCATTTAACTAGGATCCTATTACACCCAAAATATATAGCATTTATGTACACATTTTTATACCTATTTTTGAGGATATTGCGCTTTAATGGATGGTATTTGTGTGTTTTTATTTTAGTTAAAATTAAATGGATGAAATATGGTGAAAGGAGTGAAAAAATTATCAAATTTTGAGCAACAAAGAAGGAGTGAAAATGCATTGTGGAGCCTAAGCTCCCAGGGCTGACTCTTAAGCACTACAGACAGAAAAGGTTGTGCCTAAGTGTCAAAGATCTTACGCTTATGCCAGAGGTAGTTAAGATGAAAATTTGAGGAAATTTGAATGAATTTCAAGGAGTGTTTGAAGCAAATTTTGGTGAAAACGTGGATGTGCACAAAAATACATTGAAATGCCTTTTAAAAAAAGCAACTCTTGGAAGATTCATTGAGTGTGGACACATTTTGAAGAGACATCAAAGTACCTTTTGGAAAACTATTAAAAGGAGGACATAAATTGAATCAAGATAGGAAAAAAAGAGAGGAGATAGAAATAGATAGAAAGATAAAAGTCTTATGACACTTTTAGAGAGTAGAAAGTAAGGATTTGTAGGATTCTATTCAGGGCTTCTTCTTATTTTCCTCATTCCTATTGAATGAGAAAGTGATCTAAGTAAGAATCCATTATTGTTTATTAGTGAGATAGAGAGATTTTAACCCTCTAGGGTTGGGCGAGCAGACTTAGGGAGGATTGTAAGATAAAGGAAGATATTTGAATGAGCTTCAAGAGTTTGGAGGGGAGGAATTCAAGAAAAGTTTTTATCTTTATGACTACATTTGATTTTAATTTAGACTTCTTGTGTTTTAAACTTAATTGTTGTTGTATTTTCTTTATGAATTTTGAGTAGTTTTTTTATTTTTTTCCCTTAAAATGATAAGTAAATAATTTTTTGTTGGAAGTTGGTGAAGTTTTGATCTATAATACTGGAATAAGTTATGATGATTTAGTCCTTGTACTTTATTTACTTCTTGATTTGGCCAATTAAATTGTTAAAATTTGTTATGAGAGCATGCAATATCTGTTGTTGTATTGTTTCAGTCAATTAATGGTAGAATCACATGAGATTGTATGGATGGGAATGTAATTCATATGAATGAGTGCAAATAAATAAGGAAATAAACTTTGAAGGGTGGAGAGTTAGAGGACTTTAGAGTTACCAGCTAAAACTCCCAATTTGATCTATTATTTTAGGACTTGATATGAGAAGTTAGCTCCTAGGTGGAGGGAGAAAATGGAACTTTAGAGTGAGAGCTAGTATCTTACCTACCTAGCTCGTCTTCAGGACTATTCAAACATTAGATTAGCTAATGGTCTTTATATCATCTCTAGTAAGGGTAAAGAATAATATTTCTCCTATTTGACACAAAAATTTAAATACTTTCCCAATAGAATTCCAATACGCATTACTGATTCATGATAAGGAAAAAATATATTTAGTTTGTATTCCTTTCATCTTACAAAAATTTAGTTAGTTATTTGCTTTATTTTCAATTATCAAAATTATAAAAAAGAATCAAACTTTCATTCTTACCACAGTATCTACAGTTTGAGTAAGACTCTTTTTCAAAGTAGAGTTTGTTATCTAAGTTCTTCTTAAGAGTTTGTAATTCTCCCTGTGGGTTCAATATTTCAGGGCTTAAACAAAAAGTGTTATATTACTTGATAACAATACTTATACTTGTGTAGTATCCCAATATTTAAATATAACAGTTAGACTCTTACTTGCCTCAGAACCAAGTTTTTGGCACCATTGTAAAGAAAAAAATATAAATGAAAAGAATTGAGAATTTAATCGCACACACATAATTGTACTATCGTACAAGATAGGGATCAAGGCTTGGGGCTCTGTTGTTAGAGAACTTACATCAATTCTTAGCAGTGGAGTTAGAAGCAGAAGTATATATAAGAAAAAGGGATCAAGTTTTGGGCAACATTGCCGGGGTGAAAAAGAAAAAATTAGTATAATTTGAAGGATTTTTTTTACGAAAGAAAAATTCTATGTTTAGAAAGCTTTATTTAAACTTTTAGATTACTATAAGAACATCGTACTGTTTTTTTTAATAAGTTCTTGTTTGTTTGATTTTATTTTATTTTATTTTGTAGTAATGTATTCATAAGTCAGGTTGTAAAGGACCAGTGCTCTACAATTCTGAATTAGAATGAACTATTAGAAAAATAAAAAAAATCAAAATTATAGGAAAAGTTAAAAAATTTTAAGAAATGACAAACCAAAATAATCAAAATGTTGAAGTTCATCAACAATTTAGACCTTTAAGTGAATTTTCAAACCCTTCATTAGATGAACTTCATTGTAGTTTTCAAAAGCCTACTATAGTGGCTAATTTATTTTAACTTAAACATGTTTTTATTCAAATGATATCAAATAATCAGTTTTGGGGAGCACCAACTAAGGATCCAAATTTTTATCTTGCTAATTTTATAGATTTGTGTCCTACATTTAAATATGATGATGTTTCAAATGATGCTAATAGACTTATATATTTTTCATTCTCACTAAAGGATAAGACTAAAGTATGGTTAAATTTGTTAACACATGGATCTATTAGAACTTGGGGTGAATTAGCGCAAAAAATTCTTGCTAAATATTTTCCACCATAAAAAACTTTGAAGCTTAGAAATGATATTACATCTTTTTTTCAGTTTGAAGGGGAATCTATTTATGAACCATGAGAATGATTTAAAGAACGCTTGAGAAAGTGTACACAAAATGTTATACCAGATTGATTAATAATTCAATCCTTTTACATTAGATTAGCTGGATTTCTTAGATCTATTATCGATGCCACTGCTGGTAGTTCATTGATGTCATATGCTTTAGTTGAAGAGATGGCTACTAATAATTTTTACTGGTCTTTTGAGAGGGTAAATCCTAAAAAGTAGCCAATATTCATGAATCAGATACTTTTGCAATGTTAGCAAATCAAGTTGCTACAATTTCATGTAAGTTAGACCAATTTGGAATGAATTTTTCTCAACCAATTTCAATGATTTAAGAGAATTCATTAGGCCAATGGTATATTCTCAACATCATTAGAAACTTTGAATGTCATCAGGAATAAGTCAAATAACCCATATTCAAATTATTATAACCCAAGTTGGATAAACCATCCTAACTCTAACTGGAATAATAATAATTCAGATGGTAATAATCAAGGGAATAATAATTATAGACCTACATATCCTCCATGTCTTAACATTAATCCACAATTCAAGGAAAAAAAGTTGTCTATAGAAGAAGTTGTGTTACATATAAGAAATCAGTTATAAAATCAAGTAAGCTCATTAAGTAATAGATCCCAAGGAATAATTTTTAGTAATACAAAGGTAAATCCAAAAGACCATAATAAAGAGCAAGTAAATGTTGTTCAACGTAGAATTGGAAGAGGGTAGGTAGAGTTCAAAAATAGAGTGAAGTAGAGAGAGAAGAAATTGAAGAGCCTAATGAGGTTGCTTTGAAAGGTTTAGAGAGACCTATTTCTTCACTAAAAATTAACTTGGAAAAATCACCATCACCATTTCCTTAGAGATTTCATCAAAAAAAGTTGGATAAATAATTTTTAAAAATTTTGGAAATCTTTAAAAAGCTTGTGATTAATATTCCATTTGTTTAAGCCTTAGAACAAATTTCAAGCTATGTGAAGTTTATGAAGGATATTCTTAAAATAACAAGGAAGTTTGAAGATAACAAGAGTGTTGCACCTAGTGAGGAGTGTAGTGCTATAATTCAGAAAAAGTATAAAGATCTTGGTAGCTTCACAATTTCATGTGCAATAGGAGATGAATTTTATGGGAAGGCTTTATGTTATTTAGGTGCAAGCATTAAACTTATGTCATTATCATTATTTAAAAGATTTGAATTAGGAGAAATATCCCCTATTACTATAACATTGCAGTTGGCAGATCGTTCCATGACATAGCCTAAGGGAGTTATAGAAGTTGTTTTAGTGAAAGTGGATCCATTTATCTTTCCTGTTGATTTCATTATGATAGATATGAAGGAAGATAAAGAGATATCTATCATTTTGAGGAGACCTTTCCTAGCCACAGAAAGAGCAATGATAGATGTGAAGAAAGGGCTAATATTTCAAAATTGATGAAGTATCTTGCAAAAGGTAAAGATGATGAATATTCTAGGATGGATTTAATAAGAAATCTGGGTGAATGTAATTCCAAAGCAACTTTTGAAGAGAAATCTAAAATGAAAGAGTTGGAACACATGCAAGAAGAGGAATTAGAGCAATCTAATGATTTTCATGATGAACATTCAAATTATGTTCGAATAAAGTTTTGAACTATTGTACATGACAGAAAAAGATAAATCTTTTTGTCCATCGATTGAAAAACCTCTTGAACTTGGATTAGAGTTACTTCCTAAAGATTTAAAATATGCCTTTTTTGGCAATTCCTCAACATTACCGGTTATAATTTTCTAAAGTTTAACTTTATAAGAAGAAGAGAGTTTCATGAAAACTTTGATGAATTATAAGAAAGTCTTTAGATGGAAAATTACTGTTATTAAAGGAATCATACCTTCAATTTGTATGCATTGAATTTTTATGGAAGAAAACTGCAAACCCAAAGTTGATCGTCAAAGGAGATTGATTCCTCTTATAAGAAAAATTTTTAAGAAAGAAATTTTAAAGTGGTTAGATGATGAAATTATATACCCTATTTCAGATAGTGTATGAGTTAGTCCAATTCACTTTCTCTTAAGAAAAGATGAGTGACTATGACTATTAATGAATATAACGAGTTAATACGAATAAGACAAGTCACAAGGTGGTCAATATGCATTAATTATAGAAAACTAAATCTCGTCACTAGGAAAGATCATTTTCCACCCCTCTCTAGATCAAGTGTTGGATAGACTAGCTGGACAAATAACTTTTATTTTCTGGATGGATATACTGATTTTCACCAAATATAAATAGCTCCTGAGGATTAAAAGAAAACAACATTTACCAGTCTTTATGGTACATTTGCTTTTAAAAGAATGCCCTTTGGTTTATGTAATCCCTCAACTATATTTCAAAGATGTTTGATGGCTATTTTTTGTGATTTAATTGAAAAAGGAATTGAAGTTTTGTTGGATGATTTTTTTATGTTTGAAACTTCACTTTAATAATGTTTAGAACATTTATCAAGAGTTCTTAAGCATTGTGAAGAAAAAATTTAGTTCTTAATTGGGAAAAATGCCAATTTATTATAGCATAACAAATTATTTTGGGACATCACATATCTAAAAATGGTATGGAAGTAGATCCTGCAAAAAATTCAAATTATCACTAATTTACCTCACCCAACAAATGTGAGGGAATTAGGAGTTTTTTAGGATATGTTGGATTCTTCAGACGATATATTAAAGACTTCTCAAAAATTGCTAAGCTTCTATGTCATTTACTCAAAAGATGTAATTTTTAATTTTGATAAGGAGTGCCTAAAAGCTTTTGAGCTATTAAAAAAATAGTCACTCCACTAATTATTATTTCATCAAATTGGGAAAAACTTTTTGAATTAATGTGTGATGCAAGTGATTATGCTATTGAAGCTATTTCAGGACAAAAAACATGATAAGATTTTCAAAATAATTTACTATGCTAATAGAACTCTTAATGAAACTCAAATTAATTATACCACAACTGAGAAAGAGTTATTAGCAGTATTATATACTTTTGATAAATTTAGATTATATTTAATTGGAACAAATTGTGTTGTGCATACATTGATCTTAAATATTTAATGAAAAAGATGAATACAAAACCATGACTGATAAGATGAATTCTTATTATGTAAGAATTTAACTTTAAAATAATAGATAAGAAGGGACCTGATAATCAAATTGCTGATCATCTGTCCAGGTATGAATTAGAAAAATCACTTTGTTATGAAAAAGAAATTAATGAACATTTTTTAGATGAAAAATTATTCAATATTAATGAGTGATGTGTTTCATGGTATGCCAACATTGTGAACTTTATTATTAGTGATATTATACCATATTGTGTGACATATCAACATAAGAGGAAATTTTAATCTAAAGCTAAGACTTATTTTTGGGATGATCGATTTTATATAAAATAAGGGAAGGATCTGATTATTCGAAGATGTGTACCATTAGAAGAAACTTATGAAATTATCCAAAAATGTAATAATTCTGATTTTGATCTAATTATTTGAAGATGTGTGCCTTTAGAAGAAACTTATGAAATTATCCAAAAATGTCATGATTCTAATTTTGGGGGACATTTTGGTGTTGATTAAACAACATACAAAATTTTGCAATCTAGATTTTATCGGCTCACAATCTTTAGAGATGTTAATGCTTATATCAAAACTTGTGATCAATGTTAAAGTGTAGGCAATATTTCCCCCTCAAGCATTTGTTGGAAGTCAAAATATTTGATGTTTGGGGATTAAATTTCATGGGACAATTTATACCATCTTTCAGAAATTTATATATATTGTTAGCAGTAGACTATGTATATAAATGGATAGAAGCTATTGCCTTACCTCAATTTGATGCTCAAAGAGTTATAAAGTTTTTAAGAATGATTATATTTTGTAGATTTGGGATGCCGAGAGTGATCATAACTGACAAAGAAAGTCATTTTAGAAATGCAATAATGGAGAAATTAGTAAAGAAATATCATATTAACTATCGAATTTCTACTGCTTATCATCCTCAAACAAATGGTTTGGTTGAATTATCCAATCATGAAATTAAAAGAATTTTAGAAAAATCCGTTAATCTAAGAAAAAAGGATTAGACAATCAAACTTGATTATGCTTTGTGAGCTTATAGAACTGCATATAGAACTCATATAGGAATGTCCCCACATAGGCTAATATTTGGAAAGCGTCATTTACCAGTTGAACTTGAGCATAAAATATATTGCGTTATTAAGGAATTCAATTTTAATATAAAAGATACTAGTGAGAAAAGACTATTACAATTAAATGAGTTTGAAGAGAAAAGGAATGAAACTTATGCGAGTATTAAGATTTAAAAAGAAAAGATGAAGATAAGACATGATCAGAGGATTCTTTCTAAATATTTTGAGCTAGGGCATCAAGTTTTGCTATATAATGGAAGATGAAGATTATTTCCAAGAAAATTTAAGTTCAAGTGGATGGGCCCATTTGTTGTGATAAAAGTTTATCCCTTTGGAGCTGCGGATATCAAAGATCCTAAAACTGAGAAATTATTTAAAGTGAATGGTCACATACTGAAAACATAATTTTTAGGGGTTTAACTTAAACTAAATGATCTTATGTTGTTGGGTCAACCAGAATGAGCACCGGTTACGTCGAGCTACGACATAAAACCAAGCGCTTTGTGGGATGGAATCCATAATTATCATTGTGTATTTGTTTAAATGATATGTTGTTGTAATTTATTAAGAAAAATGTGACAGTATCTTTTAATGTATAATGATACAGTAGGATTCTAAGACGTTAATTGATGACTTAGACGTGTTAGAGTGCATATTTGGACGTTAAGCAGACCTGTGCTAAAGTAAGCACTGATGCTTAAGTGCCAATACGCGACGCTTAAACACGATAGTTATAAAGCTAGTAGAATCAATATTCTAGAAGGATTAAAATGTGGTTTTGTTGCTCTAAACGTGATTTGGTGGTTTTTGAACGTGAGTAGCTGGTCTAGGCTTCATCCAAGATCTATAAGTAGCAAGGGAATGAAGAGATTTTTTACCTCACTTCAAATTTTCATCCTAAAGTCTAAATGAAGAGAAAAAGAATGAGAGAACTTGAAAAAAAGTCCTCTTAAGAGATTGAAATGAAGAAGAAAGAAGAAGCGATAAAGAAGAAGTTCGTGAGTTAAATTTGCAAGAGTCATACAACAGATTCATAGCCATTAGTATAGAAGGAATAATTGGGAGAATTACAAAGATTGAGGCTGATGTGGCTTCAATCAAAGCAAAAGTGAATGAGACTAATGCAGACTTGGAGCATATCAGATGGCGACTCAAAATACAATTCGACCATAAAAGTCATATAGAAGAAGCGGATAAGGTGATGTTTTTGAGAAACAAGGGAATTGAAGAAGACTCAATGAGTGTTCTTCAACGCCGTTCATTCTATAAAATCTATATTCTGAATTCCCTAGGAGAAACAAGTGAAAGGTTGAGGTATGTTCCATCCAAAGGAGATGGAATTGAATTTGAGTGTCTAGTTTTTATGTTCGTAGTTTGTGAAGTTTGTTTTGTATTTGAATTGATGTGTTTAGGATACATCTCATTTAAGAATCTTTGGATTGAAGAAAATATGTGTATATTCTATTTGTCTTTATTTTTGAAAAATTAATGAAATTATCTGTTTGTGTGAAAAATTTTGTATTATTTAATGTTGAATTGAAATTGAGAAAATTTGTGAATTTTGAGGAAGAGGAGAATAGAAAGGGAAGAAAATAGTTATTAAGATTTATAAAACCATTTATGGGTGGATGAATTCGACATGATATTCATTTAACTTAAAAATCAAAATTTGTGGATTGGCGTCTAAGCATCAAAACCCTGCGCTCAATCGTAGGTTACCTGAGATGTAGGCACCTAAGCGCCAGTCCACTTAAAACAGTTTGTGAACAGTAAAAGGTAAGAAATTGAACCAAAAAATACCATTTTTACCCCCAATCTCATCTTCTTCTTCTAGCGTTCGTGATTTTGGATCAAGGCCACCGCTAAAGTTGAATATTTCTTGGTGGAATTGAGCCAAATCTGTTAGATTTCATATTCTCAAGGTGAGAGCTTCACTTCTATGTAGAAATTTTTTGTATTTTCACCATATATTTGGAGTACATTGTGAAATTATATGGAAATCACTATTTATGGTGAAAACGTAAGAAAAATCTATGGAAAATACATGGAAATGATATTTTAAGCTTTTGGAAGTTAAGTTTAGTGATTTAGACTTACGTTTAGGATTTATTGTAAATTTTATGTGATTTTTAGAAAATGGCACCAAAAATGAAAAGGAACAAGGGGAAGTCCACTTTTGATTCAAGCAAATTTGTCTGTTCAAAAGCTCGGGATCTGTATGCAGAAGTGATGAAGTCAAGAAAGTTGATTCCTGAGTGGTGTTTTGATAATCCTTACGGAACTGTGGAAGATTTATTAGTTTGCTGACAATGAGACCGTTTCTGTTGTTATTCCACAATAGCAGTCATTTTGGTAGTTTGGGATTTTTACGCTAGTCTCCCTGAGGCAGAGGAAGATCAGGTTATGCTGAGAAGGAAATCAGTAGCATTTTACCCAAAGGTAATCAATTCATTTTTCCAGCTGCCCTCGATTTTGTTATGTTTTTCTTAAAATTATAATCCTACTAAGGGAGAGTTAGATGATATTATTTTTTTATTGATTGCGGGAGGAGAATTGGGGAAAATAATGAATGATAGGAGGGTGAATTTTCTTGGATCAAAGCTTGATGTCACGACGAAAGCGCGGTACCATTTTATTTTAGCTCGTGTACTCACAAATCATCTGAATGAAGTTACAAGAGAGAGAGCCATTTTGAACTACTGTACTCAACAACTAAAGCCAATTGATATTGGATCCTTAATGTATCAGGTGATCACTAGTTTTGCCAGAGCTGCCAGTACTAAAGTTTTGGAATTCACATCCTTATTCTTTTCTTTATGTGAGCTGACTGGTGTGATATTTGATAGTTGGGAGGAGTCTTTGTAGCCACTAAAGCCTATTATGAGTGTCAATATGAAACTATATTCAGAGCATTCTATATTTTGCTGGAGAGGAGGAGTTTCAAGAGTTTTTTGTACTTCTACATCTCGTGCTTCTACTTCACAAGCATTTACATCACAAGGCCAGTCGACTAGTCCTGATTCGCAGTCACAATTAATGCAGATGTTAGATAATGTCAACTAAACTGCAGATAAGGTAATGAATTTAGAAAACTATGCAGGACATATTGATACTTATATGAAGAGACATAGTGATTATGAAGAAAAACATCACTCATCTTTGGAACTCCTTATCAGGGGTGACAAATTTGTGGTGTTTCTTTCATCTCCTATGAGCTTACAAACTTTTGGGATGATGATGAGAAGGAGGAAGAGGATAGATTTTATCATTTTATTTTTAAGTTGTTGAACTTTTATGTTTTGTAGTTTTTTGGACTAATACTCTTTTATATGTTATTGTTTGTTGTAGTTGTTTGGACTGCTACCGGTATATGTATTGTTATATTTTGTGTTGGATACTATTGTGATGTTTAAATTTGTGTTTGTGTTTTTGTGTGTAGTTATTTTTTTTTTGTGGTAGTAATTGAGTGAACATTGTTGTTTAGTTGTATTTTGTTGGTTTGTGAAGGCTTTATTTTAGTGGTATTAGGAAGGTTTATATTATTGCTAACTTTAACTTAAAAATTTCATGTTTAAATTTTAAATTTACTGCCTTGTATTTTCTTTATGTTGTAGTTATGAATTTCTATTGGTTTGTGGTTATTTGCATTTATGTTATCCACTACCGCACAGATGTCTGTTGAATCTCATATATGTTAAAATTAAGTTAAAAATTGATCAATTTTTTTTATTCCCATTTTAAATTTTTTTACTTGTTTATTTATGATATCAAAATTTATATAAGCAAGTTATTTTTAGTTTTCATTCCTGCATATATATTTATTATGCTAAAATATTTTATCTTAATACAAATTTAAGATTGAGGGAGATGAAAAATAAATTTCAAAACTTGAATTTCATTTGTTTTGAAATGTGCTATAAATAAATTTGATTTTGATTGAAAAAAAAATGTATGAAGTTATATTGTGGAAGTAAAATTTAAAATATTGAAATGAGTAAGAAAATTTAGTTGAAACCTATAGCAATGAAAAAAAATTAATGTTAAAAATTTTTAGTGTAGAAATGATAAATATTGTGTAATTATTCTTAGTAGGAGAAGTTGTATTTTGAAAATGTAGAAGAATTAGACTTTTATTTTGAATACTAAATTTCTTTTATTAAAAATAATTTCCAAAATTATTATTATATTTCTATGTAAAGGATATATATCAAACCTTTGATTTAGGAAATGAAGAGTGGCATTCAAAACCATTAAAGGTCTATCCAGATATAGTAATCCTCACCTAAGAAACGAAAACAAAAAGGAAAGAAAAAGAAAAACAAAAAGAAAAGACAAGTGAAGTATAATATGTGAAAAATGGTAGAGGAGCTTGAGGATTAGTGCCTAATAAAAACTTGGTTCCACACGTGATCTTTTTAAAATATAAGACTTGAGAAACTCTTATGCTTAAGGATACAATGTAGTTAGTATAATTATTCTTAATAAAAATTTTAAGTGGGGGAGATAGAATGCCTAAAACCTATATTAGGTAAATCTACAAGAATCTCTAAACTAGATAGGAACTCATATTTTCAGGCTCTTCACATTAAAGATTTCTAAACTCTAAGTTGGTCTCATTTACTAAAGTTTTTTTTTTTCTAAATTGGACTACTTTAATTTTTAGAAAGAAATTTTAGAATATCCTAAAGAAACTCATTGGCATAATCTGCTTATTTTGCTTAGTGAAAGATTGGAGTGTCACTTGAGGCAAGTAGCTTTTTACGTTTGGGGGATTTTGATACACCTAAAATATATAGCATTTATGTACACATTTTTATACCTATTTTTGAGGATATTACACTTAATTAGAATGTTTTTTGTGGGTTTTTCTTTCTGGAACAATTAAATAGATGACATATGGTGAAAAGAGTGAAAAATGATCAAATTTGGAGCAAAAATGAAGAAGGTGTGATATAATTTGTGGTGCATAAGCGCCCATGACTGATGCTTAAGCACCAGGAGACAGAGAAGGTCGCCCCTAAGTGTCGAAGACCTCGAGCTTATGCGCCAGAGGTAGTTAAGATGAAAACTAAAGAAATTTTAAATGAACTTTGGTAGGGTGTTTGAAGCAACTCATGGTTGAAACATGGACTACAGTTAATGGGCACAAAAATACATTCAAATTGCTCTTGAAAAAGGCAAATCTTGGAAGATTCATTGAATGTGAACACATTTTGAAGAGACATCAAAGCACCTTTTGGAAAACTATAAAAAGGAAGACTTAGATTGAATTAAAAGAGGAAAAAAGAGAGATAAAAATATATATAGAGAGAGAAGTCTTTGGACACTTTTAGAGAGTAGAATGTAACGAGTTGTAGGATTTTATTTAGGGCTTCTTCTCACTTCTTTCTTTCCTAGTGAAGGAGAAAGTGATCAGATAGTTTTAAGTAAGAATCCATTGTTGTTTGTTAGTGAGATAAAGAGGATTTAACCCTTTAGTGTTGGGCAACAAGATCTAGGGAGGATTGTAAGATAAAGGAAGAGATTCAAAGGAATTTTAAGAGTTTGGTGGAGAGGAATTTGAGATTTTTTTTTATCTTTTTGACTACATTTGGTTTTAATATAAACTTCTTTTGTTTTTATATGATTTCTACTTTTAAAGATAATTGTTGGTGTGTTTTCTCCATGAACCTTGAGTAGTTCTCTTAATCTTTTTTCCTTAAAATGATAAGTAAATGATTGTTGGATGGTAGTTGTGTGTAGTATTGACCCATAATGTTGGAATAAGTTGTGATGATTTAATCATTGTACTTCATTTACTTCTTGATTTGGCCAATTAAGATGTTAAATTTTGTTGTGAAAATATGTAAGATCTATGATGCTATTGTCTCAGTCAACTAATGGTAGAGTTACACGAGATTTTGTTATTAAGGAACTTACATCTAGTTCTTAGCAGTGGAGTTTGAAGCCGAAGTATATATAAGAAAAGGGGATCTGATCTCAAGTGAAGAAAAAATTTAGATTGCATTAGAATCAATTAACAACAACGAAACTTCCTAATGGATTTTTTATTGATTTTTATAAAAAGTTTTGGAAAAATGTGAAGAAAGATATTATTGTTGCTATTCAAAGCTTCCTTCAAGAAGGAAACCGTAGTAACTTTTTCACTACATATACTATCATTCTTATTTACTAAAAACTGAAGAAAACTAAGTTGGAGGACTTTAGACCTATCTTTCTCACATTTGTATTTTCTAAAATTATAAGCAAGATTACAGTGGCTAGATTGCAACCACTTCTCCCTTCTCTCATCTCATCCAATCAGGTGGCTTTTGTTCAAAGTTGAAGTATCATTGATAATATTTTATTTTCTCAAGAATTTATTAGTGATATTGATAAAAAAAATATAGAGGTGGGATTCAAATTATCAAATTAGACTTGCAAAACGCGTAGGATACTATAAACATGAGTTTTATTATGCAAGTGCTCCAAGTAAGGAGCTTCAGAGTTGATTTTTACAATTTCATTGGTAGATGGCTGAAAAGTAATTTATTGATTATCCTCATTAATGGGAAAGCTCATTGATATTTCAAATCCATTTGTGTTATTAAACATGGGTATCCACTTTATCCCGCTATAATTATCATAGCTTTTGATTAGTTCTATAGGATGGCTAATAAAATGCAATTGAATCATCCCATCACATTATAAAGCCAAAAAGCTTATATCTATGTGGGTCATATACCTTATGCTAATGATATGATCAATTTTACTAATGGTTGTAAGAATGCTGTGAATAAGACTTGTAGGATGTTGAAGGAATTTCATGATACTTCAGGTATGATGCCCAACAAGGTTAAGTGATAATTATTTTTTGCGAAACAGGTCAATTGCTCTATGAAAAATTGGACTCAGGAGTTTACTGGCTTTAGCATGGCTGATTCACTTCTCAAATATCTTAAATGGAGCAGGATGGAAAATGAGTTTGATGATGTGGTGGCTAAATTGAAAATTAAGATTGATGACCGGACTAACACTTTTTTATCCATTGCTGGACTTATTACTTACTGAAAAGTACCCTTAACTATGTTACTATATATGCATTACAGACTCTTAAAATTAAAACTAAAACATAAATGCTACTTGACTGATGCTTTAATAAATTTATGTTGTCTGGAGAGAGGAAGAGCTTTCATTGGGTAAGTTGGAAGAAATTATGTAAACCTATTGCTCCTGGTAAGTTGGGTTTTAAAAAGCTTCTTCTTCTTGCTAATATCAATTGCATGAAGCTTTTGATCAAAATTTTGGCTAGAGCTTCACTTTAGGCCATTTATATGCATAATAAGTGTTTTAGAGGAGTACATCCTACTCTCATTATTAAGAAAGTTTGGGATTCAAAGGTTTGGAGGGGGTTACTAAAAGTTAAAAAAAAAAGCTGAATCTTTTATTTTTTGGAGTATTGGAGAACTAAATTTATCCTTTTTCGGCACAATTTTTAGGGAGGGTCGTCCTGTGAAAGTTGTCTGTCGCCGGAATGGAAATCCTGATGCCCACTTTCGAGGGACTTTTAATTTACATATGTATTTAATTTTAGAAAACTATGAATCAAACTTATCCCATATCTTTCATAGTTTAAATGAAAGAGCGTCTCACCTTAAGCTGTGTATCCATCTCAAAAGATAGACACATGGCTTAACAGTGAGGCTCAATTAAATAAACAAAGAAATGTGTTACATCTATTTGGTCTGCAAAACCATTTTATTATAAGCCAACAAGTTCTCCTATTTAATATGAAAAATTAAATAATATTTATAATAAGCTCGGTTCGTAAAAGCTTCTTATAAGGGCAAGTGACTGACGACTTTAGATATGCTTAAAATATAAGATAAATATGGAAGTAATAAATATTCAATAATTAAAAGTCACACTTATCAACACAAGTATACATATCACTCAAGTAATATAGGGCTCTAATGGAGTTCTAGATATCGATCCCACAAGGAGTAGTTTAGAATTATGGATTAAGATTTTAGAAAAGAAATACTTTAATCACAACAACGAAGTTCAATTTTCTTATCTGTCACTAATAGGCAATTCAAATAAATAGATAATTTTAATAACTAATAAATAACTAATGACACTAAGGAGGGTTTAATNACTTATCAACGCAAGTATACATATCGCTCAAGTAATATAGGGCTCTAATGGAGTCTTAGATATCGATCCCACCGGGAGTGGTTTAGAACTGCGAACTAAGATTTTAGAAAAGAAATACTTTAATCACAACAACAAATTTCAATTTGCTTATCTATCACTGATAGGCAATTGAAAAAAGTATGTAACNATATATATATATATATATATATATATATATATATATATATTAAATTAAAAATTGACCTTCCTAATCTGGCAACCAACATATTTTCTTATGACTCCGCTGCAGATTAGTTTCTCTCTCTATTATGATCAGAAAGTTTTCTCTTCATATATTGATAATGTGTCCATGTCCCTCATAGACCAGACTATGCTTCTTCTGCTGGCATGCTTTGACAATTTCTTTCTTAAGTAAGTACAATCAACTCTTTTGGATTTCAGAACTGTCTGTTTAACCACCTTTAAACAGAGATGTTCAGGAGTCCTTTAGGACATTTTCTTTTTCTGTGGGGTCGGAGCCCCAATAGGTGTGTTAATGAACTAGTTTCACTTGGGTGATTTGTGTTGTGAAGTTGATCCCATACTAGGTCCTAATCTTCAGCTTTCCCTCGTATCTTTGCTGTCTAGTTTGCTATTTTGCAAATTGAGCCAAGCCTTTACGTTTCTTAACCCTTATTTAATTTAATTAAACCCTTTTAATGTTATAATAAAAATAAGCAATAAAATTCAGAAATGCATCTTAAAGTTCAGAAAAGGTAAATACTAAAAAATGAAACCCAATAAAATGAAAGTAAGAAGAAATTCCCAGTTGATAGAGCAACCTAATTTTTAGTGTTCACACTAAAATTACGAGGAATTGGCTGATACTAACCCTCGACAGTTTCTTTTTGAAGTTGCAACGATGGCGTTCCCTACTCTCACTTTCTCTTGCAACATGCATACCGACCGCGAGGCCCACAACATTGCACCAATGCTCAAGTTTGGATCAGTATTTGACAAGTTTGAGGTTGTACTCGATAAGGCACCTTTTGTCATTATAAAGGTTATTGCCCCAAAAGTTCTAAAGCCATCCATTGAATTTGAATTGAACTGTTGTCATGAGACAAAGATTGTCGTTGCCCCAACATCCGTTAAGTTCATTTTTCCTGTACCCACAAGCTCAGCTGCTCCCGTGTCAAGGAGAATTTTTACACCTACCTCCATCGGTTTTACTGTCACTGTTCCTACAACATTATCTGCCAATGGAAAATAAGTACTGATTGAGCAAAGTTTAGTAGATGCATTTGCTACCTTGTCATCCATGTTCGAGGTTAGTTCTAGTTTGAGAGTTCCACCATTGAATAATTCAAAGAAGAGAAACCACAAAAGAAAGATCTAGAGGGCCGCCCGGGCCAAGGTTAGAGAATTAGCCCTTGTTGATGAGAGTCCTCAGTAGGAGTAACCTAGAGTTCTTGAAACCTCTCCTCTCCCTTGAGGGAGTAGGTTTCATCCTTTATTAGATACTAATGGAGATGAGAGCCTCTATAGTATTGCTACTACTCTTCCACCTCCTCATGGTCATGGTAAGGAGAGGGAGAAGCCCACTTCCCTTACTTAAGTCCATACTGTGTTCAAGAGATTAGCTGCCATGGAAGGATTTCAATTATCGAGCTGCTCAAGCGAGTAGCTTGTCCAGTTTCACCCCAGATGAAAAATGAGATCTGGAAGACAGAAAGACCCATCTGTCTGTTACATAAAAAAGTAGAAGTACCTCAGGCCTATATTTCAATTAGATTTTGTTGTGGAGGCTATATCATTACCTTGCCGCCGTCACAAATACTGCCACCGTTGCCCCGAGATCCGTAGGACAAGACTGGTTGATACAACTATTTTTGTGCGTTATAAATATTTTTTAACACCACAACACACAACACAACTATACTCAAATACATGCAGATTAAGCATAGTAAAATTTACTTCAGTAAAATAAGTATTCTTTTTTTAAATACTTGAAGCTGCCACTCCTAGTGAAAGAAGGTGTACTTTCAATTTTAAATCATCACTAGGTTGCAAATGCAAGTATGTGTATCGCCCAAGTAATGAAAAATTTTAATGGAATCCTAAGTATCGATCCCACAGTGAGGTGAAAATTTATTAGGGAAATCATGCAAAACATTAATATTTAAACTATAGAAAACTTAAGTAAGAAAGCATGATGAAATTTGTTTTGTGCCACTAAATAAACTACATTTATTACACTAATCTCTAAAATTTAAAGCTAAATTTACTAAAAACTAAACTAGGTTTTGTGACGAAGAGTTCAAATTTAAGAAAGCATCATTCCCCTTACAAAGAGATTATAATCAGTGAATTATCAATTTGAATAAAATTTTATTGTGCCAAATATGAACAATTATATTCTTTATCTATTTTACAAGTGACAAAGAACATTGGCTAATCCAGTCTTTAATCCCTATGTTTGCGGTTAGGCTGGGAAGATATTGGCTCTTACTCTAGAGTTCCCACATCCCCCTCTCCAGAGGGCTAACATCTCACATTAGTTTCCAAACGGTTGGATCAAATAGGAGATTTTAGTCTGTTACTCTAAAATCTCCAATTCTATACTCATTAATGAATATTTCTCTATTTAATTGCACTCAACCCCATGGACTACATTCTCATCCATGAAATCAAAGGTGAATCTTACTTTGTTGTAGAATGCATAGCCCACTTAGATCGTATGTTTCAAAACAAATTTTAACAATTCAGTTGGTCATATCGAAAAGTAAATGAAGTTCAAAGTTTAAATCATCATAATTATGAAATTATAATATTGCACAACAATTTTAATTCTTCACATAACCATTTCTCCATGTAGGGAGAAGGACAAAGAAATCTACTCATAATTCATTAAGAAGATACAATAAAATGTGCATTTTATATATAAAAATAAATTTATAAAATGAGAAAGAAAAGTTAAACAACTTAACTTGATCTCTTCCCCAAGAAAATCCCTTGAAGTTCCTTTGAATATCTTTCTCTATTTACAATAACACTCAAATCTCTCTTAGAAATGTAAGAAAGAAGAAATCTCTCACTTTCAAACTCCTCTTAAAACTCATAAAGACACTTACCACACTCTCAGACACTTTGATACTAACGCCCCCCTCCCTCCCTTATTCTGACATAAAAACACTCTTTTATAATGTATGGACAAATTTCGTAAGAGTCTTTACAGGCACCTCTTCAAAATCCTTCCAAATTCAATGAATTTGCAAAAATAACCGTCTCTCGCTCCTAGGCACCAAAATTTGGCACCTAGGCACTGTCTTCTCTGGATTCTGGGGCTTAGGAGCTAGTTTTGGCTCTTAAGCACTAGTTCACTTTTTTTGAAAATGCCACCTTTTGACTCAAAATTTTGTCCTTTTTTCTTCTTTTAAGCTCTACATACCTAGAATTAGTATGCCTACAATAAAACATGAAAATATATTTCCTTAAAGTGTAATATCACCAAATATAAGCTTTAGATATATACGTAAAATTGAATATTTTTTTGGTGTATCAAAATCCCCCACACTGAACTGTTACTTGTCCTCAAGTAACTCTTTTACTACATAAAAAGTTTGACTTAAGATAGTGAGCATCACCTGAAGACTTCTACTATTTTTGTTTTATAAAGACAATAGTAAGACTTTAGAAAAATTTTTAATAACTTAAATTAAAACTAAAAATATAAGAATATCTAGTAATTAAGTCTAAGAGTTTTGGTTTCTTATTCATTTCAAAAATAATTGTAATTCGTCATATTAAGGATGCTTAGAAGAAATGTATGAAAAAAAGCTTCATGAGAACTCATTGGTAAAGATGCTAATACTTTAATATAGCCTCTTTCCTTAAGTTGATTCAAGTAATGCCAATTTTTTATTAGGAATCTCCTCAAGCTTCTCCTCGCATATATTTTTCTTTTTCACTTTCTTTTTCTCTTTTTTTTCTTTCCTTTTTTTTCTTTTGGGATCATTTTCAATCTTTCTTTTTTATTATTATTTTTTTCATATGAGGATTACTATATCTGCATAGCCTTTAATGATTTTGAACTTCACTATCCTCTTCTTAAAATTACAAACTTCATACATGTCTTAATTATAAATGCATATTAGCTTTGAAAAAGATTTTTCATAAAGTATCAATCCTTTTTTTTAACTCTAAGATTCTCTTAATATTTCAAAAATACAGTTTTCTTTATTTTAAACAATACACAGATAACCTTATACTCTTATACTAAATATCTTTACTTTTAGAACTACTCTTCATTTTTAAAAAAAATTACTTAAATCTACAATCATATTTATAAAATAAAAAATATAATTATATTCAATTTGACCACTGATACCAAAAGTTTTGTTAAAAATAATTTTAAAATTTTAATTTATTGAGGACAAATAAAGTTTAGTTTCTTTAAAAAAACTATTTTGCTACCCCCCTAAACTTAAATTTTTAATAGGTAAAGTATTTAATACAAAAATAAAGGTAGAAAGAAAATATTAATTGCATTTACATAAAACTAACTTGTAGAGGGCTTTCAACTTGAAACTTTGTCGGTACCAATTGAAAAGAATAGGGTATAAAGCATTATGAAAACATGATATATCAAAAATATTTCCTAAGTAAAGGAGAGTTCGAAACACAAGCAATATATTGCAAAACCAAACGATACTGAAGTAAAAGTAAACAATCTACATCTAAACATAAAAATTTTAACACCTTTTTCAATACACATCATTTAAAAGTAAAGTTCACTGACTAACAACCACATGAAAACAAAATCAAGATACAGTAAACAAACATGATAGTAAACTACTCATCATCCTCCTCATCCTCACCATCTTCTTCCTCTTCTTCAAAATTTACTTCAGGCTCATAAGGTGTAAAGCCGGGGAAAGTAGGGAATTATACATTATGATCACCCCTAAAATATTTTGCCATAGCCTCATTAAAAGAAATCTATAATCCACTGTCCTTTGCATATACTCATCATTATCAAAATTTTGAGCCTCCTTTGTTCTCATCTGATTTTTTAGAGTGAAAATATCACCCTACTGAACAAGTAGTTGTCTCTAGAGAAGTAGTGCGAGATGTAGAAGGTCTAGAAGCTGATGTAGAAGGTATATCACTGCCTCTACACCTAGCTTGTTGTCTAGCATGAAAATCATATGTATGAACACTAAGCTATCTGATAAGTTTAAGTGGTTGTATTAATTCTTTAGACCTATCATAACCGACTCATGATTAGTCACATAAAGTAAGAATTAAGGCTGGGTATCCTAACCTCCAGTATACCCATCTCTAGAAAAATTATGAGCATTTTGATAAATGAGAGCACCAATATTTTTTCTCTTCATTTGTTGAATACAAAATTTCAAAGTAGCTCTCTCCTTAGTGAATTCACTCAGATGATTTGTTGAAAGGAGTCGAGCAAAAATAAAATAATGTTAAGCTTTATATTTAGCATTAAACATAGATGTAGAGAAGTTTACCTTATGATCATTCTTCATTTTTCAAACTCCTCTTCCATCGATCAGATAAGCAATAACCTCATCCAGTGACGAATCAGATGTATCAAATGCAGTAAATTCACAAAGAAATTTATCCCTCAACCCATATAGTGCATTTATTCTTTCATGGGTGAATTCAACAATCTTACCTCGTACAAATACTTGATCATTCAAAGCCCGTATGAGGTTTGCAGAAAATCTCGGACAATCGAGACAACTTCTACAACCATGAGATAGAAAAAAATTTCCCAATTTCTTGCAACAATCAATCCATCAATAGAACCTCCGGTATAGTAAAATGCTCATTCTTAAATCTGTTTCCTTGTCATGAGCTAGGTATTATAATGATGTCGGGCTTTGATGTTCACAAATTTTCTCATGTCACAAGCCTCCTTTTCCTTCATTTTCCTCAATTTAGGTGCCATATCAATTCTAAAAACTCAAAATATTTTCACATAAATTCACTATAAAGATAAATTAAACTCCTAAAATCAAAATCATTACAAAGAAACATCACACCATGAACTCTTCATTGAAATTCTTCAAAATCTCTAATTTTCAATTTTCACATAATGTAGGAGAAATACATGGAAAAAATAAAAAAATTTATAGTTTAAAGTGAAGCTCTTACCAAGAGAAGATGAAATATAAAAATTTTAAGCCTCAAAATTACCTCAAATCGAAGTATTTGGAAGCCCTAGTATGCTATTTGCCTTAGTCACAAAGTAGATGAAGAATCGAAGCAGGAAAATAGCTGTTACGGTTCATTTTTCATGATTTTAATGACTCATCCAATTTGGCGCCTGGACACCAATGCTTAAAATTTCATTTTTCAATTTCTTTTGTAAAAAGTGTCATACACCAAAGCACTCCATTTTCTAATTATTTTAAATTCACTTTAATATTCATAATTAAGTAATTTACTAACATTAAATTTTCACAAACAACTTCACATTTTTTATAAATAAATCCAAACAATTAGAAACAAGTATTTTGAAATCACAGCATAAAACGCAGCTTCGAAATCACACCAACATCATCCTAACGTTGAAATCTAAACATCAATTACTAAGAGCAAACATAATAAGTCTGATATCAAAAACTAAGGAAATCCTACATAACTAAACACAAATGAGCTCTTATAAACCAGAATTCCAAACTTCAGAGTTACTACACATCTTCATCATCAGTACTTTCATCTTCTCTAATATCTCTCCTGAATTGGTGATGCAAAAATAAGTTATTGAAAGTACGGTGAGGAAATTCATCACTCGATTCTTCTTAGATCAAAACATTTTTCTTATATATTCGCACTGTAGCCTCTTTCATAAGTCTAGTGTGATCAAATTGCTCTTTAATTTTCCAATCCAGATGGTTGAACTGATCAGAAATGCTGCTAATCACATTCAGAATATTAATAATCTCATTCTCCAACTTCTTAATCTTCTTTAAAATAACAAATGAACTATGCAGAAATCTGGATTGTATAGGTTATGAATTTTGAGATGATTGATTCATAAGAACATTTTTGTCATCCACTTCTTTATTTTCTCTGTAATCATAGTTTAAAATTGGGTCCATGTTCTTCCAAGTCACAAGCACTTTTTCCAAATTTTCACATAGAACTTGCGATCGGCTACAAAGCAAAAATATTATGGATGGATGTCCAAGACCAAGATTGGATCTCTTCAGAATCAAACCAAGCATAGATTTGACTTTTACAGCACCCACATCAATAAGTCTTTCAGTTTGAATACAATAGTTCAATATAGCACTTTCCTTTGTCACTTTACTAATTTTTGTAGTAGAGTACAATTTTGCCAAAAGAAAGATATACTAAGGCTTCCAAGCGGAACTCAACAATGAAGAAGGAAAACTTATATTATTGTTATCTCTTATCTCCCATCTTCCATCTTCATCAGTCAAGAATCTAAAAGCTTCATTCATATTGTCTCTTATATCGAAAAAGTTAGCATAATGAAAATTGGAACATTCTTGATCAAGAACAAATCATTAATCTTTGAAGGAGTAAGCCTCAAACATTGACAACTCCTTCATTTATCCCATGAAGATTTGCAAAAAATTCTTTCACAATATGAATTAATACGACCGTAGTTATGTAGCATAATACTTCCTATTGCCTTTGCATAATGATTTCTTCCACAATAGTACAAGGAGTATTCAATCCTTAATTCACAAAATTTCTTTCCTTAATCAACCTCTTCTTCATAAGGACCTTATTATGCAACCTCTGTGCATCAAAACTAATGAACTTTCTCCAGTTGAAAATCGCATATATGAAAGTTTCATTTGTGTTTGAGGCCATATGAACAAGATTATTGAATCCTCTTCCTCTCTACCAATTTAATTTAACTCAAAATGGCAGGCTTTAGGTGTTATATAAGGAAAATTTAGCCAAAACTGGTTAATAGAAAGTACCAGGACGGTTTTTCCGACTGCAGCTCCTAGGCGTTGGTTTCTGGCGCTTAGGTGTCGGGCTTTCTGGAAAGTGACACATAGGCACTAGATTTAGGTGCTAGGCGCCAGTGCTTTGTGAAACAGATGCTTAGGCGCCTAGGTGCCTGACCGACTTCTTTTTGCAATCGACAAATACAAGAATTTGATGACGCTACTGGAAGATTTAATTTCCAGCAACGGTGTCCAAAGACTTGATCGCGACTTAATGGATGTGTCTGATTTCATTAAGCTGTATAATTATAATATTCAATAATGTTAAAGTCAAATTTATCAACGCAAGTATACATATAGCTCAAGTAATATAGGGCTCTAATGGAGTCCTAGATATCGATCCCACAGGGAGTGTTTTAGAATTACAGACTAAGACTTTTAGAAAAGCAAGACTTTAGTCACAACGACGTTCAGTTGGCAATTAAAATAAAAAGATAATTTAATAACTATTATATAACTAATGTAAGGAGGTTCTAATGTGATATTCAATATATAAGAAAGCATCCTTCTCCTTGTCAAGAAATTATAGTGGATGGATAAAGTGAATCAGTTCAAATTGTATTGTGCTAAATAGGAGCATACCTATTCTTTAAAAATAAAATGATTACTAATCTATTAGGACTTTAATCACAACAACGACGTTCAATTTGCTTATCTATCACTAATAGATACAACGACGTTCAATTTGTTTATCTGTCACTAATAGGCAATTGAAATAAATGGATAATTTTACTAACTATTAAATAACTAATGTAAGGAGAGGTGCGGCAATTTAATAAATATGTAATTTTAAACTCTTAAATAACTAATTTTACTAATATGTCACTAATAGACAATTGAAATAAATATGTAATTTTAATAACTCTTAAATAACTAATTACACTAATGAGGGTAGGCAATTGAAATAAATATATAATTTTAATAACTATTAAATAACTAATTATGCTAATGAAGGTTTTATAGGCAATTGAAATAAGTAAATAATTTGAATAACTAATAAATAACTAATGATAGAAAGTTAGGGTTAATAATAGACAATTGAAATAAATATGTAATTTTCTTAATAACTCATAAATAACTAATTATGCTAATGAGGGTTTAATTGAAATAAATATGTAATTTTAATAATTATTAAATAATTAATTATACTAATGAAGGTTCGACGTGATATTCAATATCTAAGAAAGCATCATTCTCCTTGTCAAGAAATTATAGTGAATGGATAAAATGAATTAGTTCAAATCATATTGTTCCAAATAGGAGCATACATATTCTTTACCCTTTGGTCCAGGCATAAAGAACATTGACTAATCTTATGCTTGGTTACTGATTCTGCAGCTAGGCTGGAAGGATACCGGCTCTCACTTCGGAGCTCCCACGTTCCCCTCACCTGAGGGCTAACATCTACACATCAACACCCAAATGATAAGACCAAATTAGGGATTTTAGTCTTTCACTCTAAAATCTCCAATTCTTCGCCCGATAATAATATTTCCCTATTTATTTGCACCCAACTTCTAAGGGCTTTGACCTCCATGAATCTTGGATGTAATCTTCATTTTAGTTGTAAACTCAACATATTTTTACAAATCAATTAGCCAAGTTGAAAGTAAATTAAAATCTTAGTGAAAAGATCATAATAATTTCTTAAACATTTTCATGGCTTCACCAATTCAAATCACCATTTCACAAATCTCGAGACAATGAGAAAGACAGAGAAAACTACTCAGATCTCATGGGGAAAACACAACAAAACTCGGAATTCATATATAAAATCAAAGTCATTCAAACTATAACAGGTACATAACTTATCTCTATTTTCTCCCCAAGAACACTCCTTGAAGTTCCTCTGAATCTCTTCCTTTACTTACAGCACACAGAACTCCTCTTCGATGTAGCAAGGAGGAAGAAATCTCTCACTTTCCCTCCACTCTTACAATCTCTCAAAGAATTCCTCACAAGTGTTACACTCTAATGAAAATTATATACACTAATAGTAACCTCCAAGGCCTCTAACACACTTTAGACTCCTTGGCCTTCTTCTATTTTTGGCTAAAATGTTCTTTTAAAGTTGTAGATGAGCTTTCCCAAGAGTTCCCTAAGCATCCCTTCAAAGTTTGGTCTTATCCAAAGCTTGAGTAGGCATAACCGTCGATCGAGCCGTCGGCGGCCTCGAGGGCGTCGTCGGTAGGCTTCTAGATAATTTTTGTCCTGTAGTCTCGGGAAAATCTCGCCGTCGGCGGCGTCGAGGGCGTCATCGGCGGCCTAGTTCAAATCTTCACATTTTGGTCCTTTTTGCTCCAAATTTGCTCCTTTTTGCATATTTTTGCTCCAATGACCCTAATTCCTTATTCCTACAACAAAACATCATAAATACCTTTCTTTAAAGTGCAATATCATCAAAAATAGTATAAAATAAGGTATGAAAATCATATTTTCCTTTGGTCAAAATCCCTCAAACTTAACTATTACTTGTCCTCAAGTAATTTTAGCACTATATAAAAATCATGATCTAATGCTGTAAAGTTTTAATTCAGAAACCAAGTAATTTTAATATTATTATAAAAGTTATGATCTATTGCAGTAAAGTTTTTAATTTAGAAATACTAATTTGATTTAGTAAATACCATAGTGAGATTTTTAGAAAAAATTCAAGTAATTAAATTAACTCTATAGGTACATATCATAGTGAGATTTTCAGAGAAAAAACAAGTAATTGAATTAATTCCGTAGGCACATGCTTATCTAGATCAAGTTTAAGAGTTCTAGTCTTCTATTTATTTCAAGAATGACTATATGTTGTAATATTAAATCACTTAGAATATTCAAAAGATAGGAACTTCATGAGAACTCTAATAGTAAAAGTCCTATTTCATCAATATAAGTTCAGGAATGTATTTAAGTTTTCCCTTTAGGTAGGTCCAGTGAAACCAATTTTTCATTAGGCATATCCTCAATCCTTTCTTTTTCCTTTTTCAAGAGAGGATTACTATATTTGGATAGCCTTTAATGATTTTCAACTTCACTTTTCTTTCCCTAAATATGAAACTCAAAGCATTTTTTTATCTTGTAAATATTTCATAGTTTTTACATTATTGAGCCCCAATCTTTTCTTCTCAAATGAATTTCCAGATTCTTAATACTTCAAAATATAGTTTCCTTTACTTTAAATAGTTAACTATAATCTTATTCTCTTATACTAAATATCTTAAGTTACAAAAATTAATTTTCATTACAAAAATATTTCTTTAAATCTACTATAATATTCAAATAGTAACAAAAATATAGTTACCTGAATTAAATTCACTACATAAAATCATATAAATAATTTTTGAAAATATTGAAATAGAGGACATCTAATAGTTAATCTTTTTCTTCCCTCCCCCAAACTTAAATTTTTAAATATGAAATAATACAGGTGGAAAGAAAAACTATAAATATAAATCATACCTCAGTATTGTAGGCATTTTCATCATTCTGAATTTTCTGCAGGCCTTCTCAAAATTTCAGCTTCACCTGGTCTATAGTATTAGGAGCTTTCTACACATATAAATCGTTAGAGAAATTTCTGGGTAATGAAATTTTGAAATAAGTATAAAACTAAAACATTAAACAAGCACCACATTTCCTAACACTAAACAAAACAATTAAAATTAAAATGCAAAAATAAAAATCACATTACATTACAATCCACAAAATATTACTCAACATCTATTATACTAAACTTGCAAATTTAACTATCACACTAACTTTATAACAAAAATTAAAAATTATCCAAGTACAACGTAATACTAAAAATGAAAGTCCAAATAGATAAACATCCATTTCTATTACAAAAAAAATTACATAAATAAAAATACAAACATAAGTATATTAAATTCATTCAATATCAAAATCCCAAGCTATATCTTCATCTCCTTGATCAGCAGGTGGATTGAGTTGATACTGAGTATATCAGGGGCACTCAGGAAACGTAACATCAGGCTCACCTCTATAGTATTCGACCTGAGCTTCATAATAAGCAATCTCAAAATTTGAATGCCTCTGCAGGTACTCATTATCATAATCATGTACGCGTTCTAAACCTCCAATCCTTTCACTTCTCAATTCTATGCTCTTCCGCTGCAAGGTCATATCATTCATCAAATCAGAGAGGGTAGGGGAACTAGAAGCGTGAACGCCTCTTCTGCTGCAAGTTAATTCATTCATCAAATCAGAGAGGGTAGGGGAACTAGAAGGTGGAAGGTCATAGGAGGGGACATCTCTACTAGTAGAAGGTTCTTGACTCCTACTTCCAGTTCTCCATTTCTCATGAAACTCATTCATCAAATCAGAGAGGGTAGGGGAACTAGAAGGTGGAAGGTCATAACTTGTAGGACATCTCTACTAGTAGAAGGTTCTTGACTTCTACTCCCAGTTCTCCATTTCTCATGGGATTCAAAAGTCTTCAAATCTAGTAGAAGGTTCTTGACTTCTACTTCTAGTTCTCCATTTCTCATGGGATTCATAAGTCTTTAGATTAGTCTTAATAATGGGTTTCATAGGATAAACCCATTCTTCATCTCCAAATTCTACTTCAGAAAGTTTACAAATTGCATAGATAAGTCCAGGATGTCCTAGACCTCCACTAGTTTCACTCCTTGTTGTAGTCAATAAATTCTTAAGAATGATTCTCCCCACATTTATAGTTCTACTATTTTGAATACAGAAATTCAGAATAGCTCTATCTCTAGTTACCTCACTATGGTGATAGGTCGGTAACAGAGCAGAAAAATTCAGAATAGCTCTATCTCTAGTTACCTCACTATGGTGATAAGTTGGTAACAGAGTAGAGAAAATGAAATAGTGTCACGCCAATATATTCTTAAGAATTATTCTCCCCACATTTATAGTTTTACTATTTTGAATACAAAAATTTAGATATTCTTAAGAATTATTCTCCCCACATTTATAGTTCTACTATTCTTAATACAGAAATTCAGAATAACTCTAGTTACCTCACTATGGTGATAGGTCGGTAACAGAGTAGAGGAAATGAAATAGTGCCACACGTTAGAGGTGGCATTGAGCGTGGAAGCAGAAAAATTTACCCGTTCTCGCTATTTTATCTTCCATGTTCCCTTCCCATCAGTGAGAAAGTTGATCGCATCATTGAGGGGGCCTTCCATTGTACTAAAGGATTCATAGTGGAAGCTATAGGAGTATGGGATTTCATAAAAAGTGTTGATGCGGGTGGCAGTAAACTCAACAGGGAATCCACGCACTTGAACGATTCCATCCTCAGAATAAATCACAGTGGCGTAAAACTCCTTCACAACATTTGCATTCGCTTTATTGGTGGTGTAACAAAAAATTTCCCACCTCTGCTCAACAATAACTCGCTCGATTTCTCCTCTCGGAATTTCAAAAACTCGATCTTGTATGCACTTCTTTCCCTTAAATATGGAAGTAAATTTTATCTGAGTCATCACATTGATGAAGCGAGACTCGTCGAACTCAACTCTTCTCTTTTGTCAGTGGAGCATTTCAATCTAATCAAATTATAGAAAAATTCCAAAAAATTACTTCAAATATGCAAATAATGGCTTCCAATAGGAATTCTAAGAGTTCAACATTAAGATCCATGAATTTCTTCTCAAATTTTCTTCACATTCTCAAATTTTTTGAGTTCAACAATAAGATCCATGAATTTCTTCCCAAATTTTCTTCACATTCCCAAATTTTTTGGATCTTCTCAATGTGGGAGAAATTCATGGTGAAAATCAAATATTTTTAGCTTAGAGTGAAGTTCATATCTAAAGATGATCAAATCCGGTGTCAAAAAGCCTTGAAATTGCCTCCCAATCTAAGATCTTTCAAGCCCTAGGTCAAAAATGGCATTTTTAGAAGGAAGGGGATGATGAATAGTGGCGGTTGACTGGTCAAAATTGTGGTTAAAGGTGTTTTTCGTGAGCTCGCCATCAGTAGGGTTGATAGCTCCGTCAGCGCGCTTAATTGGAATTCAAATCCTAAGTCTCGGGAAAATCCCGCCGTCTGCGGCGTCGAGGGCGCCGTCAGTGGGCTCTATTGATTTTGTCAAAATTCCAGTTTTTTGCGATTTTGATGAATTCCAAGCCTAAACGCCATCTGTTTAATCATTATATACATAATTTAAGTAACTAAATGATGTACTTAGCCATATAAACTTTCACAACACAAAACATCACATTTATATATAAATTCCAAGGGGTACAATATATGTTACATAACACACCTACGTTTGGTATTTTCTCAACCTCAATACATTAATTCAGCATCGTAATCCAAGCCACAACACTCAAAACGCTGATAACAAAACATTCTATGTTTAGTCTCAACTATACAGAGATCTATAAGCATAATTCTAAAGCAAAGCAAATACAAAGTTCAAATCAAAATACATAGATAGACATATAGGTAGTAATATAAATCTATTAATCCTCAGACTCGGTACTCGATTCTCCTCTGAGATCGCCCATTGCTTACTCATGAACAAAGAGATTGTAGAAGGGTCGGAATGGAAATTCTTCAGTAGAATCCTCCCCTATCAGTTTCATCCTCCTCATCTGTCGTATCAAGCTATCTTCTAAATGTCCAGAATGTTCAAAATGTTCCTTCATCCTCCAGTCCAAATGATCGAGGAAATCGGAGATATTATTAATTGCATTCATGACATTTTGTACCTCCTTTTCCAATTTCTTGATTTAACGCAGGATCACCAAAGACTTGTCAGGGACTAAGGGTGGAACTGGCAGTGAATTCTGAGATGATTGATCAACTATCATGACCATGGCATTTTCATCTTCAAATGATGGGAATCTTTCAGTTGGATCCAAAGGCTTCCAAGGCAGCAATACTTTTTCCCAATTTTCATTGGACACTTGGAACTGACTGCAAAGTGACAAAATTGTGGAGGGGTGTCCTAGCCCATAAGTTGATCCATGAACGATCAGACCCAAAATCGACTTTACAATTATAGATCCAAATGTCGATCGGCAGTCCCCTTTGGATGCAGTAATTCATAATGGCACTTTCTTTAGAAACTTTACCGATCTTCATTGTCGGTAACAGTTTCGTAGAAATGAAAAAGTACCAATGTTTAGAAATAGGATTCAGGAGTGTTGCAGAAAAACTAACATACCCGTTTTCTCTTGTTTCCCAATCGTCAGCTTTGTCCGTTAAATACTGGTAAATCTCATTCATCTGGTCTCTCGTTGGGATGAAATTGGAATAGTGGCAGACAGGAATATTTTCTATCATATATAATTTGTTGATCCGTGCAGGAGAGAAAGTGATCCATCTTCCTCGCACATAAACAACTCCTTGGTTGATTCCATGTAAATTTGCATAAAACTCTTTTACCACTGGAACCACCACGGCGACAGTAGTGTAGCACAACACTTCCCATCTTCGCTGCACTATTGTTTCTTCAATATCCATCATGGGATTATTCCATCCGCGTTTCACGAATCCTCATTCTTTGATTAATCTTCTCTTCGTCAACAACTTATTGAAGATTCGCTGCGCTTCCGCACTAATAAACTTTTGTCAATTGAAAACTCGCATTTTGGGATTATCAAGAGAATTGGAAGCCATGGAAATGGAATTGGTAGAGTTTCACTTCATTTTTTGAGGGAAAATATGAATTAGAATTCGAATTTTAGAGTTTAAAAAGACAATTCCCGCCCAAAAATTGTCAAAAATCGTCATTCAAACATAAGAAACTATCATCTTACCGGTCTCGCCGTCGGTGGGGTCGAGGCCACCTTCGGCGCCCCTTTGTATTAATTTTGTCTGGACTCTCGGGAAAAACACGCCGTCGGCGGCGCTGAGGGTGCCGTCGGCGCCCAAGGCAAAATTTTCACAGTTTCACTATGGTCTGAATACGTTCCAATTTTTTTCTTCATGGATCCAATTTTTAAGATGTTTCAAGGGTAAATAAGAATAGTAGAGCTTAATACTACCATAAACTAGCAATAATCTCAAATAAAAACTATTATAATTGTTATAAAAATAAAGATAAATATGGGTTGCCTCCCATAAAGCGCTTAACGTCGTCAGCCCGACCTATTCAGGTATTATTTAGGTTGACCTGATCATTAAAACCTCTTTAAATTTGGTCTTTTACCCTCAAAATACGGCTTTAATCTGTGTCCATTTCCCATAAAGCACTTGGTTTAACGTCGTCAGCCCGACCTATTCAGGTGTTATTCAGGTTGATTAATCATTAAAACCTCTTTAATATTTGGTCTTTTACCCTCATAATATGGTTTTAATCTATGTCCCTTTACTTTAAATCTATTTCACATTTTCTGATCTTCAATTTCAATAGCTTCGTAAGTATAAACTTGAGTCACAGTAAATGACCCTAACCAACGAGACTTCAATTTCCCAGGAAATAATTTCAACCTAGTGTTGTAAAGTAAAACTTCTTGTCCTGGTTCTTAGTGCTTTTGGTTAATCTTCTGATCATGCCATAACTTTAATTTTTCTTTATAAATTATCTTGTCCTGGTTTAAATTTCTTCTGGTTAATCTTCCGATCATGCCATAACTTTAATTTTTCCTTATAAATTCTACATTATCATAAGATTCATTTCTTAATTCTTCCAATTCATTTAATTGTAACAATCTCTTCTTAAGTTGTTATAATAAGACTCATTTCTTAATTCTTCCAATTCATTTAATTCAAAGTTCTTCTGGTTAATCTTCCGATCATGCCATAACTTTAATTTTTTCCTTATAAATTCTGTCGTTATCATAAGACTCATTTCTTAATTCTTCCAATTCATTTATTTGTAACAATCTCTTCTTACCAAATAAGATTCATTTCTTAATTCTTCCAATTCATTTAATTGTAACAATCTCTTCTTACCAGCATATTAATCTTTCGATCATGCCATAACTTTAGCTTTTCCTTATAAATTCTATCATTATCATAAGATTGATCATGCCATAACTTTAGTTTCTCCTTATAAATTCTATCGTTATCATAAGATTCATTTCCTCTTCCAATTCATTTAATTGTAACAATCTCTTCTTACCAGCATCTTTCAAATTATAATTGAAATCTTTAATCCATAACTTTAGTTTCACCTTATAAATTCTGTCGTTATCATAAGATTCATTTCTTAATTCTTCTAACTCATTTAATTATAACAATCTCTTCTTACCAGCATCTTTCAAATTATAATTGAATTCTTTAATCACACAATATGCTTTATGCTCCAATTCTACTGGTAAGTGACAAGTCCATCTAATCAACCTTGGTTTAGCATCCTTCTTTTGCATTAGATATTTAATAGCAGAGTGATCAGTATGCACAATACATTTAGCTCCAATTAAATAAGATCTAAATTTATCTAAAGCATATACAATTGCCAGTAACTCTTTTTCAGTAATAGTATAGTTAATTTGTGCATTGTTAAGAGTTTTACTAGCGTAGTATATCACTTTAAAAATATTTTCGTACCTTTGTCCAAGAACAACTCCAATAGCATAGTTCACTAGCATCACACATCAGTTCAAATGGTTTCTCCCAGTTAGGTGAAACTATAATAGGGCATGTGATTAATTTTTCTCTAGCATCACACAATCAGTTCAAATGGTTTCTCCCAGTTAGGTGAAACTATAATAAGGGTTGTGATTAATTTTTCGGTTTCTCCCAGGTGAAACTATAATAGGGGCTGTAATTAATTTTTCTTTTAATAACTCAAAGGCATTTAAACAGTTTTCAGTAAATTCAATTTTCTTGTCCTTTTCTAAGAGTTGGCATAGAGGTTTAGTAACTTTTGAGAAAGCGCCTGTAAAAACCAACATGTCCAAGAAAACTCCTAACTTCTCTTACATTAGTAGGAGGTGTCAGTTTAGACATGACTTGAATTTTTGTAGGGTCCGCTTCCATACCATCTTCCAAAATTTTATGCCCTGACACAATTCCTCCTGCAACCATAAATTGACATTTCTCCCAATTTAGAACTAAATTAGTTCTTTCGCCTAACTCCAAAACTTTTTCAAGGTAATTTAAGCATGCATCAAATGATGTTCCAAATACAGAGAAATCATCCATAAATACTTCCAATCCATCATCAATTAACTTACTAAATATAGACATCATACATCTCTGGAATGTTGCACGTGCATTACATAATCCGAAAGGCATTCTTCTAAAAGAAAAAGTTCCAAAAGGACTAGTAAATGTTGTCTTTTCTTGATCCTCGGGAGCAATAAGAATTTGATGGCAACCGGTATATCCACCTAAAAAGAAAAAATATTTGTGCCCAGCAAGTTTATCCACTATCTGATCTAAAAAGGGTAAAGGAAAGTGATATTTCCTGGTGGCAGTGTTTAATTTTCTATAATCAATGCAAATACGCCACCCAGTAACTTGTCTGATAGGTATTAATTCATTATTTTCTTTTGTTTCAACAGTCACTCCTTCTTTCTTAAGAACACAATGAATAGGACTTACCCACGCACTATCTGAAATAGGTTAAATAATTCCAGTGTCTAACCATTTCAAAATTTCCCTTTTTACTACTTCTTACATTATCGGATTCAATCTCCTTTGTGGATCAACTCTTGGTTTATATTATTCATCTAATATAATTCTGTGCATATAGATTGAAGGATTGATTCCCTAATATATGCTAAGATCCAACAAAAAGCTTTCTTTTATCTTTTTAATGTGTCTAACAGTCGTTGCTCTTGCAGTTTAATTCTGAAGATATAATAACAAGTAATGTATACGAGTCTCCCATAAACACATACTTCAAGTGGTTAGGCAATATTTTTAACTCAAGTTCAGGTGGTTTTATAATTGATATACTTCAAATGGTTAGGTAATGTTTTCAACTCAAGTTCAAGTGGTTTTATAATTGATGGAAATAAATTCTTATCAGCATATTCTATAATATTTAACATCTCAACTCTTTCTTAAACATAATCTAATTCTTCATTTTCTAATTTATCCAGAATAATTTCATCATTCTCTTCAATTTGTTCTTCAAAATGCTCATCTTTTTCAACATACTTTTGATCTTCAAAATGTTCTTTAAAATGTTCATACAGTAGATGTTCAATAATTTCCATGCGAAAACACTCATTATCTCTTTCAACAGCAGGGTATTTCATAGATTTCACAATGTTAAAAGTAACTTCTTGATCATTTACTCTCATAGTTAATTCTCCTTTTTGAATGTCTATCATAGCTTTTCCAGTAGCTAAAAATGGTCTCCCTAAAATGATAGGTATTTTTATATCTTTCTCCATATCTAAAACAATGAAATCCACAAGAAAGATAAATTTATCCACTTTTACTACCACATCTTCTATAACTCTCTTAGGATATGTAATTGAACGATCTGTTAACTGTAGAGTTGCAGAAGTAGGTGAGACTTCTCCTAATCCTAATCTTTTGAAAATTGAAAGAGGCATAAGATTAATGTTGGCTCCCAAGTCACATAAGGCTCTTCCATAAATTTTTTCACCAATAGCACACAGTATAGTGAAGCTACCAGGATCTTTTAATTTTTCAGGAAGCTTTTTCTGAATAATTGCACTACACTCTTCGCTAAGTGCAACAGTTTCGTTGTCCGTAAACTTCCTTTTCTTGTTCAAAATATCTTTCATAAATTTCACATAATTGGGCATCTGCTCTAAAGCTTCTACGAAGGGAATGTTCACCGTTAACTTCTTAAGAATTTCTAAAAATTTGGAAAATTGTTTATTTTGTTTGTGTTGCTTCAACCTTTGAGGAAACGGTGGTGAAGGTTTCTCCACAGTAATTTTTATTTGTGTAAATGGATACTCTGAATCTGGGAACTCATGATCCTTTTCTTTTTCGGTGTCCACTTTCTCTTTTTCAGTTTCTATTTCTTTTTGCACTCTTGTCTCTAATTCCTTTCCACTTTGTAACTGAATCACCTTGATTTTTTCTTTTCCTTGATCTTTAGGATTTGGTTCCACAGTACTTGGAAAAGTTCCTAATGTTCGGTTACTAAGCGCAGTAGCAATATGCCATAATTGGTTTTCAATATTCTTTATAGCAGTTCCTTGATGTTGTAATTGATTTCCTAGAATCTGTAATTTATTTGCTTGATTCTGTGATTGATTTCCTTGATTCTGTAATTTTTGACCCATGTTTACTATTAGCTCTTTCATATATAACTTCTTCTCTTTAATTTGAGTATTACTGTTAAATCCTGGAGGATAAGAAGGTCTATAGTTAACATTTCCCTGGTTGGATGAATTTCCTATTGGGTTCACTGAGTTGTTTGCCCATTGTTGATTTGTAGAAGATTTGTTATTCCAATTGAAATTTGGAATTCCAACTTTCCCATTGTTGATTTGTAGAAGAATTGTTATTCCAATTAAAATTTGGATGATCTTCCAACTTAAAGATTAATAATAGTTTGAATATGGGTTGTTGGGTCTATTAATAGCATTTAAGGTTTCATATGAATGTTAAACATCCACAAATTGCCAATGAATTCTCTTCCATCATAGTAGGTGTTGGAGAATAATTCATTACATAATGATCTAATTTCTTCTTCCATCATAGGAGGTGTTGAAGAATAATTCATCCCATAATGATCTAATTTCCTTGATATTACTTCCATCATAGGAGGTGTTGAAGAATAATTCATCCCATAATGATCTAATTTCTTTGATATTGTCCATCATAGGAGGTGTTGAAGAATAATTCATCCCATAATGATCTAATTTCTTTGATATTGCACCAATCATAGCATTTAAGGTCTCATATGAAGGTTGCACATCCACAAATTGCCCAGATGAATTCTCTTCCATCATAGGAAGCGTTGGAGAATAATTCATCCCATAATGATCTAAAATGAATTCTCTTCCATCATAGTAGGTGTTGGAGAATAATTCATTACATAATGATCTAATTTCTTCTTCCATCATAGGAGGTGTTGAAGAATAATTCATCCCATAATGATCTAATTTCCTTGATATTACTTCCATCATAGGAGGTGTTGAAGAATAATTCATCCCATAATGATCTAATTTCTTTGATATTGTCCATCATAGGAGGTGTTGAAGAATAATTCATCCCATAATGATCTAATTTCTTTGATATTGCACCAATCATAGCATTTAAGGTCTCATATGAAGGTTGCACATCCACAAATTGCCCAGATGAATTTTCTTTCATCATAGGAGGTGTTGAAGAATAATTCATCCCACAATGATCTAATTTCTTTGATATTGCAGCAATCTGTGAAGCTAACATAGATATTGCATCACAATCATGGATATTAGCTACTCTTTTAGGATTTACCCGCTCAGAGGGCCATTGAAAATTGTTGGTAGCCATCTCTTCTATTAATGAATAAGCCNTTTCAGAGCGCCATTGAAAATTGTTGGTAGCCATCTCTTCTATTAATGAATAAGCCTCAACAAAAGGTTTTGACATTAAAGAACTACCAGCCGCAATATCTATANAGGTGCTAATGAATTTAACCACATCTTAGCCTTATCCCTCAGTGAAAAAGGAAAAAGTCTAAGTCCAACAACATCGTTTGAGACTAAATTTAACCACATCTTAGCCTTATCCCTCAGTGAAAAAGAAAAAATTCTAAGTCTAACAACATCGTTTGAAACTCTAATATTTAAAAGTAGCACATAGTTCTAAAAAACTAGCGAGATGTAAATTAGGATCTTCATTTGATGTACCTCTAAATTGATTATTTTGTACCACTTGGATAATAGCAGGTTTAAGCCCAAATGAATTAGCATCAACATCAGGATTTTGGATAGATAAGTGAATCTCATCTGCTATAGGATTTGCATAATCTCTTAAGGGTCTAGGTTGGTGCTCATTTTCTATTCCGTGATTGTTCAGGTTGTTTCCCATTATATCAGAATTTCTAGGTTCTCTTCTTGATTTTGTAATCCTTCTAACAGTGCGTTCTAACTCCGAATCGTAGGGTATAAGATTTTCAGTTCTAAATTTACGCATACAATTTAAAATCAGTACTCAGTAATTAATTTAAATATAGATTTATAAAATAATTTGCAAGTTAAGTAAAAACTTTCTAATAATCCTAATTTGTCCGTTACTATGATCGTGATTTTACTCACTCACTCAATCACTTCCCGGCGACGGCGCCAAAAACATGACCGACTTCTTTTTGTATTCGACAAATACAAGATTTTGATGACGCTAGTAGAAGATTTAATTTCCAGCAACGGTGTCCAAAGACTTGATCGTGACTTTATGGATGTGTCTGATTTGATTAAGCTGTATAATTATAATATTCAATAATGTTAAAGTCGAATTTGTTAACGCAAGTATACGCATCACTCAAGTAATATAAGGCTCTAATGGAGTCCTAGATATCAATCCCATAGGGAGTGTTTTAGAATCACGGACTAAGACTCTTAGAAAAGCAAGACTTTAATCACAACGACGTTCAATTTGCTTATCTGTCACTAATAGGCAATTAAAATAAATAGATAATTTAATAAATACTATATAACTAATGATATAAAGTAGGGTTTAATTGTAATATTCAATATATAATAAAGCATCGTTCTCCTTGTCAAGAAATTATAGTGAATGGATAAAATGAATTAGTTCAAATCATATTGTACCAAATAGGAGCATACATATTCTTTACCCTTTGGTCCAAGCATAAAGAACATTGACTAATCTTATACTTGGTTACTGATTCTGCAGCTAGACGGGGAGGATACCGACTCTCACTTTGGAGCTCCCACGTTCCCGACACCCGAGGGCTAACATCTACACATCAGCACCCAAATGATAGGACCGAATTGGGGATTTTAGTCTGTCACTCTAAAATCTTCAATTCTTCGCCCGATAATAATATTTCTTTATTTATTTGCACCCAACTTCCAAGGGCTTTGAACTCCCTGAATCTTGAATGTAATCTTCACTTTAGTTGTAAACTCAACATATTTTAACAAATCAATTGGCCAGATTGAAAGTAAATTAGGATCTAAGTGAAAAGATCATCACAATTTCTTAAACATTTTCATGGCTTCACCAATTCAAATAACCATTTCACAAATCTTGAGACAAGGAGAAAGACAGAGAAAACTACTCAGATCTCATGGGAAAAACACAACAAAACTCGGAATTCATATATAAAATCAAAGTCATTCAAACTATAACAAGTAAATAACTTATCTCATATTTCTCCCTAAGAACACTCCTTGAAGTTCCTCTGAATCTCTTCCTTTCCTTACAACACACAGAACACCTCTTTGAAGTAGCAAGGAGGAAAAAATCTCTCACTTTCCCTCCACTCTTACAATCTCTCGAAGAATTCCTCACAACTGTTACACTCTAATGAAAATTCTATACACTAATGGTAACCTCCAAGGCCTCTAACACACTTTAGACTCCTTGGCCTTCTTCTATTTTCAGCCAATGTGTTCTTTTAAAGTTGTAGATGAGCTTTCCAAAGAGTTGCCTAAGCATCCCTTCAAAATTTGGCCTTATCCAAAGCTTGAGTAGGCATAACCGTCGATCTCGCCGTCAGCGGCCTCGAGGGCGCCGTCGACGGGCTTCTAAATAATTTTGTCCAGTAGTCTCGGAAAAATCTCGCCGTCGGCGGCGTCGAGGACGTCGTCGGCGGCCTAGTTCAAATCTTCACATTTTGGTCCTTTTTGCTCCAAATTTGCTCCTTTTTGCATCTTTTTGCCCCAATGACCCTAATTCGTTATTCCTGTAACAAAACATCAAAAATACATTTCTTTAAAGTGCAATATCATCAAAAATAGTATAAAATAGGTATGAAAATCTCAACATATTTTCCTTTGGTCAGTGCTAGTGTACTTTTTTGCACTATTTCACTTAAATTCCAAAATAACTCTCATACCTTCCATAAAACTGAATAATTAGAACATTTTAATGTATTTTCTTAATATGTATATGACTCTAAAGAACATATAATTTAATTGCAAGAGCTTATATTATGTAAAAAAAATTGATAATATTTATATAAATAACTATGGATTGTCTCCCACAAAGCGCTTGGTTTAACATTACCAGCTCGACGTTCTCAGTTTTTACTCTAGGTGACCCAACATTATAACCTCTTTTAAAATTGGGCCGTGTCTTTCAAAATAAGGTTTTAACCTATGTCCATTTACTTTAAATATTTTTGTGATTTTTGAACCTTCAATATCCACAACTCCATATGGGTTGACTTTTTTAATAGTAAATGACCCTATCTACCTACACTTAAGTTTTCCAGGAAATAATTTTAATCTTATGTTATATAGCAAAACTTCTTATCTAGGTTCAAATTTCTTATTTATTATCTTCTGTTCATGCCAATTTTTTATTTTTTCCTTATAAATCTTAGCATTTCATAAGATTTGTTTCTGATTTCTTCGAGCTCATTCAATTGCAATAATCTTTTCTAACCAACATCTTTTAAATTAAAATAAAATTTTTTAATAGCTAAATAAGCTTTATGCTCCAATTCTACTAGTAAGTGAAAAGTTTTTCAAAAAATAAGTCTATGTGGAGACATTTTTGTAGGTGTTTTATAAGTTGTTTTGTAAGTCCATAATGTAGTGTCTAATCTAGTAGACCAATCCGTTTGTTAGGATTTAAATTCTTTTCCAAGTTTCTTTTAATATCAAGGTTTAATAATTCTGCTAGACCACTAGTATGGGGATGATAAGCAGTGGAGATCCTCTGCTCTAGATCATATTTTCCAACTAATTTTTTAGTTATTTTATTCCAGAAATGAATTCCCCCATTTGTAATGATTACTCTATGCATTCCACATCTTGTAAAAATATTTTTCATTAAAAATTTTGAAACATTCCGAGCATCACATCGAGGTAAAGCAACTGCTTCAATCCATTTGATAACATAGTCTACTGCAACTAATACATATAAATTTCCAAAATATGATATAAATGGTCCCATCAAATCCAATCTCCAAACATAAAAAATTTCAACTTCCAATGTAAAATTTAGGGGCATTTCATTCCTTTTTGATATGTTCCTACTTGCTGATATCGATCACATGTTTTTATATATGTATTAACATCCCTAAATAGATTGGGCCAATAAAATCCATATTTTAAAATTTTATATGTTTTTCTACCAATTCTAAAATGTCCCCCAAATTCAGAGTTATAAACTTTTTGAATAAATTTTTCAGTTTCTTCCTATGGTAAATAACCCAATCTTTGCTTATATAAGTATGGGTCATTCGGAAAGTAAAATTTTGCATCATGAACAATTTTTTTTTTTGTTGTGTTGTTGATCCATATGGTAAAAGATCACTAACAATATAGTTCACTATGTCAGCATACCATGGCACATGTCATTCATTAATAGTGTATAGATTTTCATCAGGAAGATTTCATTAATTTCACTTTTATAATTAAATATTTTTTTATGTTCCAGCTTAGGCAAATGATCCGCTATTTGATTATCAGATCCCATCATTTCTACTAGCACAAAATCAAATTCTTGCATCAAAAGGATCCATCTAGTTAAACTTCATTTCGCATTCTTCTTTTGCATCAAATATCTTATAGCAGAGGGATCAGTATGCATAATACATTTAGCTCCAATGAGATATGATCTGAACTAATCAAAATCATAAACAATTACTAATAACTCTTTCTCAGTAGTTGTATAATTAATTTGAGCTTCATTCAGAGTTCTACTTGCATGATATATAATTTTAAAAATTTTGTCATATCTTAGTCTTAATAAAACCCCAATTGCATAATTACTAGCATCACACATTAGCTCAAATGGTTTCTCCCAATCAGATGAATCTACTATAGGAGGAGTGACTAATTTTTTTTTAATAATTCAACAACATTAATGCATTTTTGGTTGAATTCAATTTTTGCATCTTTTTCTAATAATTGGCATAGAAGCCTAGTAATTTTTGAAAATTTTTTAATATATCGCTTGTAAAAACCAACATGTCCTAAAAAACTTCTAACCCCTCTCACTATAGTAGGAAGAGGTAGTTTAGCTATAACTTGAATTTTCGTGAGATTTACTTCTATATCATTTTCAGAAATTTTATATCTAAGTGCAATTCTTTCTACAACCATGAATTGACATGTCTTCCAAATTAATACAAAATTTTACTTTTCAAATCATTCTAAAACTTTTTCTAGTTGATTTAAACATGATTCAAATGAAGTTTCAAACACTTAAAAGTCATCCATAAAAACTTTTATTTCTTTTTCAATTAAATAGAAAAATATAGACATCATACATCTTTGAAATTTTACAGGTGCATTACATAAACCAAAGAGCATTCCTCTAAAAGCAAAAGTACTATAAGGACTGGTAAACCTTGTCTTTTATTGATTCTCAATAGCAATATGACTTTGATGATAACCAGTATGTCCATCTAAAAAGCAAAAATATTTGTGCCCAGCTAGTCTATGCAACATTTGGTCCAGAAAAGGTAAAGGAAAGTGATTTTTCCTAGTGGTGGAATTTAATTTTCTATAATCAATATAGATTCGTCAACCTGTGACTTTTTGTTTGGACATTAATTCTTCTTTCTCATTGACAGCAATAGTCATATCGCCTTTCTTTGGAACACAGTGAATTATACTTATCCAAGCACTATCCGAGATAAAATTTATAATTTTGGCATCTAAAATTTTTAAAATTTCCTTCTTAACCACTTCTTTTATTATAAGGTTTAATCTCCTTTAAGGATCAGCTTTCGGTTCATGATGTTCTGCTAATAAAATTCTATGCATAGAAATCGAAGGTCTGATTCGTTTGATATCAACTAATGTCCATCCAAAGGCTTTCTTATATTTTCTTAAAATCACTAATAATTATGTTCTTGTAATTCAGTTAACTCTGAGGATATTATAATAGGTAATGTAGATAAATCTCCTAAAATACATATTGTAAATGTGCAGGGAGTACTTTCATATCGATTTCATGAGGTATTTCAATTAAAGGAATAAGATTTTTTTTTTCTGAGTTTCGAACAATTCAAATCTTTCCTGAACATAATCTATATCTTCATTACATATTTCGATGAACTTATCTTGCATTTTATCCCTAACTTCATGTTTTAAATCTTCTTGTTGCATTTTCTCTTCAAAATATTTCGTAAAATGATCATTACTCAAACAATCACAAATTTCCATCTTGAAGCATTCATCATCTTTTCCTTCAGTTGGGTATTACATGGATTTTGATATATTAAATTTAAATTCTTGATCATTGACTCTCATGGTTAACTCACCTTTTTGAACATCTATCATAGATTTTCTAGTTGCAAGAAAAAGTCTCCCTAAAATGATATGAATTTCTTTGTCTACCTCCATATCTAACACAATGAAGTCCACATAAAAGATGAGTTTATCAACATTTACCAATTCATCTTCTACAACTCTTTTAGGATAGGTGATCAATCGATCAACTAACTGAAGGGTTATTGTAGTAAGGGAAATCTCTCCTAATCCTAACCTTCTGAAAATAGATAGAGATATAAGATTAATACTGACACCCAAATCACATAAAGCTTTTCCAAAAAATCTTTTGCCTATAACAAAAGGAATAGTAAAACTACTAGAATCTTTAAGTTTTTCAAGAAGCATTTTCTGAATTATAGCGCTACATTCTTCACTAAGTGAAACTGTCTCATTGTCTGTAAACTTTGTTTTTCTATTAAGTATATTCTTCAAAAACTTTACATAGCTCAACATTTGTTCCAAGGCTTTGATAAATGAAATGTTTATGATTAGTTTCTTAAATATTTTCCAAAGTTTTGAGATTTTTTTGTCCACTTTTTGTTGTCTTAATCTTTAAGGAAATGGAGGTGGTGGTTTTTCTACAGTAATTTTCATTTGTTTAATAGGATATTCTGAATCGTAATGAATAACTTTCTCAGATTTTCAATTTCCACCCCTTCTTTCTCAACATCAATCTCTTTTTGAAATTTTGTTTCCTCATCCTAGTTGGATATTATTCTAGTCTTCAGAATTAATCTCAGCATTACTAAGAAGAGTCCTTGAGGCCTACTGCTAAGTGCAGAAGCAATATGTCCCACTTGGTTTATAATGTTTCTAATTTCCGCTCAATGACTTTGAAATTGATTATCCATTTGTAATACCAAATATTCCATACACAATTTCTTCTCATTGAATTATGAATTACTGTTAAAAATGAGAGGATAATAAGGTCTATAATTAGTATTCCCTTGATTTTTTACGTTTCTCAAAGGGTTCTCTTGTTTGTTCCCCTACTGACGATTTACACTATTAGACTTATTATTATTCCAACTTAAATTAGGGTGATTTTTCCAACTAGGATTGTAATATTTAGAATAGGGATTATTAGGTCGATTATTTATTTCATTCAAAGTTTCATAAGATGATTGAGAATCTATCATTTTTTCAAATGAATTTTCCTCAACCACTGGTGGTGTTTGAGATATATTCATTCCAAATTGATCCAATTTCTTTGATATTGCAGCGATTTTAGACGCCAAAATAGAAATTGCGTTAGATTCATAAACATTGGCTACACTTTTTGGATTTACCTTTTCAAAGGGCCATTGAAAGTAGTTAGCAGTCATCTCTTCAATTATCTAATATGCTTCATGGAATGATTTTGACATTAATGATCCTCTAAAATTAGCGGCAATAATAGATCAAAGTGATCCCATTAATCTATTATAAAATATTTGAATTATTAACTAATCTATTAAACTTTGATGTGTACACTTCTTAAAGAGATCTTTAAATCATTCTTAAGCTTCATATATTGATTCCCCTTCAAGCTAGAAAAAAATATAATATCATTTCTAAGATTAGTAGTTTTTTATGTTGGGAAATATTTTACCAAAAATTTCTGAGATAATTCTCCCCAAGTTTTGATTGATCGAACTGTTAAAGAGTTTAACCATATCTTAGACTTGTCCTTTAATATAAAAGGAAAATATGAAAGCTTGACGACATCATTTGCACTCTGTCATATTTAAATGTAGCACAGAATTCTAGAAAACAAGCAAGATGTAAATGTTGATCTTCACATGGTGTTCCCCCAAATTGATTAATTTGTATCATTTAGATAATAACAGATTTAAGCTCAAATGAATTAGCAGCTACAACAAGAGTATGTATAGTCAAGTGAATTCATAGATTGTAATGTTAGCATAATCTCTTAATGATTTTTGTTGATGTTCATTTTCCATACATTGATTATTTAAATTGTTTGTCATTTGGTTAAGTTCTTTTTATTTTCAATTTTTTTCTTATAATTTGTTCTAATTCCAAATCATAAGGTACAAATCCTTCAGATCCTAATCTTCACATACACAAAAACTAGTAACAATTATAAAAATAAGCACTGACACAAGAACGTATATATACTTTTGTTGTTTTCTTTTTTTTTTGTTTTAAAAATAAGATTTATAGTTCAAACAATGTCTTTTATGTAATTTACCATAGCCTCCCTAGAAGCAACACCAAAAATGTGACGCAATGATTTTTGTGCAATATAATTGTTTTTCAACATCACAACACACAAGACAATTATACTTAAAAATATGCAGATTAATCACAATAAAATTTACTTCAATATTATAAGTTTTCTCTTTTAAAATAATTAAGGTTGTCACTCTTAGTGAGTTAAGATGTACTTTTAAGTTTAAATTGTCACTAGGTTGGAAACGCAAGTATATGTACCGCTCAAGTAATAAATGCCTCTAATGGAATCCTAAGTATCGTTCCCATAGGGAAGCAAAAATTTGTTAGGGAAATCACGCAAAAGCACAATATTTAAACTATAGAAAACCTAAGTAAGAAAACAGGTCAAAATTTGTTTAATATAAAGAAACTACATTTACTGCACTAATTTATAATCTTTAAAGCTAAATTTACTAAAAATTAAAGTAGGTTTTATGACGAAGAGTTCAAATTTCAGAAGGCACCCTACCCCTAACAACGAGATTATAGTCAGTGAATTATCAAAATAAAGAAAAATGTATTATGCCAAATAGGAGAAATTATATTCTTTATCCTTTTCACAAGCGACAAAGAATATTGGTTAATCCAGAGTTTAGTCCCTAAATCCTCGGTTAGGCTGGGAAGATACTGGCCCTCACTCCAGACTTCCCACATTCCCCTTTCCTGAGAGCTAACATTTTTCTTTAGTTTCCAAATGCCTGGACTAAATTGGGGATTTTATTTTGTTACCCTAAAATCTCCAATTCTACACCTATCAATGAATATTTCCTTATTTTTTTTGCACTCAACCCCATGGACTACATTCTCATCCATGAAATCAAATGTGATTCTTACTTTATTGTAGAAAGCATACCCTCTCGGATCGTATGTTTCATAAAAAATTTTAACAATTCAATTTTCCAGATCAAGAATTAAATGAAGTTCATAGTTTTAATCATCACAATTACGAACTTAAAATATTGCACAGCAATCTTGATCCTTCAGATGCGCATTTCTCTTTGTAGGGAGAAGGATAAAGAAATACACTCAGAATTCATGAAGAAGATACAGCAAAACATAAATTATATATATGTAAATACAAGTTTATAAAATAATAAAGAAAAGTAAAACAACTTTACTAGATCTCTTTCCCTTAAAAATCCCTTGAAGTTTCTTTGAATCTCTTTCTCTCTTTATAATAGTACTCAAATCTATATTAAAAATGTAAGGAAGAAGAAATCTCTCACTTTCCCTCTCTTCTTACAGCTCTTAGAGACACTCAACACACTCTCACACACTTTGATACTCAACCCCCATCTCATTTTGACATAAAAACACTCTTTTATAATGTTGGGACAAGTTTCCCAAGAGTCTCCATAGGCACCACTTCAAAATCCATCCAAATTCAATGCATTTGTGAAATAATCGTCTCTGGCACCTAAGCACCAAAATCGGGCACCTAGGCGTTGTCTTCAATGGATTCTGGCACTTAGGTGCCAGTTTAATTTTTTTTTTAAAACACCACCTTCTAACTCCAAATTTTGTCCTTTTTTGCATCCTTTAAGCTCAAAATTCCTAGACTTAATATACCTGCAATAAAACATGAAAATACCTTTCTTTAAAGTGCAATATCACCAAATATAAGCCTTAAATATATATGAAAAATTGAACATTTTTTTTGGCTTATCACCACGTCTGGGTCCTAGACTACCGTGTACAGTTATTTATGAGGATTTCTCGAAGAAGCGTAACGGGAAGAGACCTGTTACTGTTGTACTTGGTCTGCACCGTAGGGAGAATACTTCTTTTTGACACATCGATGCCTCCATCGAGACACCCAGTCATAAGGCATCGGCGTCAATAAAGAAAGTGTAGGTACCCAAGGGTGCCACACCATTCTGATGAGCCCGTAGGGTAGTCCTGTGGACTGCATCATAGGTCTGAAGTGCTACATGTTTTTATCGCCATTGCTACAGAGTCCGTTCCAGAGAAGAATGATGTTCAGGGAAGTCCCACAAATCTTTAAGGATTAGCTCTAGAGAAATCTCAAAGAGGGAAATATAAAGATTCCTAAAGAGTATTTAAAAGAGCCTGAAAGAGGTTTTGTAAATATGATTTAGGATGAGCCAATCACTCACAAAGAGGAGCACAACCTTGAGTAAATCATCCAAGAAGATACTAGACCAGATTCAAACTACTTCAGTATAAGCTGCTGCTAAGAGTCTGCAGCTTGCCAAACCGAAGAAAAAGAAGGATGAGATTGTACATGAGATGAAGACCGATAACTTGAGGGGTAGGATAGGGGCTACCTCCATTAGATTGGTTGTTTTGGATTTGCGGGAGAAATTCCTTGAACCGCTTACTGTGTATGACTATCTTTTTGTCCCTCCATAGTCATTTGAATATGAGAATTTTGATTTCTTCTACGTTTTAACAGTTTCTAGTGATGACGTAACAGACCACAACCAATCTAACCCCAATTTTGTTTCTCAAAATGATCCTCAAATCATACTTAAGTCCAATGAACATGTTAACAGAGATGAAGAAGATGTCGACAACACCAGTTACGACAGTTCTTGGAGTGAGGAGCTAGTCCTCTAATGTCATGGAACAATGATAGCACTTAACTTGAACTTTTAAGATTTATAAGTAGCACCAAAAGAGTCAACTACGATGTCAAGAGAAGAAGAGATCACAAAAATTAATTTGAGGAGAGGAAAGGTTTTACCTCTGATAATTGCTCCAATAGAAAAAAGAAAACAAATAATCACTCGAGAAGATCCACCTCCGTCACCGCCAGTCGAAGAGACACATACTTGAGTGAAAATTGGAGGTCTCTATAAAGTGGATTATAATGTACTAGCTCATCTTAGGAGGTTGCCAACCAAACTAAGCATCTACATTGCTCTGATCCTGTCAAAGGAGATGAGGGAATCTCTAGTTAAGGTTTTGATTGACCAAAAAATTTTCTTAGCTCAGTTGGCCAACACATTCAGATGAAGAATATTTGTTAAAGGAACAGCCTAGGAGAACCTTCACTGATGAAGACTTGTTGCTTGGTACTACCGTTCACAACCGACTTCTCTACATTTCCGTCAGCATCAGCAGATTTATACTCTCCAGAGTTTTGGTAGATTCAGGAGCATCACTTAATTTAATGAGTTTATGGGCATTAACATACTTGGACATTGACACACAAGAGCTTACCGTCGATAAGATAATGTTAAGAAAATTTAATTAAAAGGGAGAAAGAGCTCTTGGATTGATCACGCTGCTAATGAAGGTTGGTGAGCTAGTAACAACAGTTAGGTTCCATATCATTGATGCTGAAACATCTTTCAACGCTTTGTACGGTTGACCATGGATTCACGAGCATAATATGGTCTCATTATTGCGGCACTAGTGCATCAAGTATTGCAAGGATGGACAAGAACATTGCATTAAAGGGGATTTGCAACTATTTTCAGTACATGAAGTAGGCATCCACGAAGATGCCACTAACTATTATCCTCCAAAGAATATTGTCTTTTACCATGAAGTTGTGTCAAATATAATGGAAAATTTAAAGGGATCACAACAACATGATGATTCAACTCCGCTTCAATGATCTTCCACCACTTCTTCGCAATGAGTTAGTCGAGGTTCACTTAGCCCACACATCTGAGATTAAGGCCGGGGACCTGGGCGAGGAAGAACCAACATGATTGTTAAATGGACAAAGTCGATCATTAACATCTACATGGAAGGAAGTTCTGAGGAAGATAAGTCCGATTGAGAAACAATGATGATAAATCGGAAGAAGCCACAATTTGAGATCTCTTTGGAGGATACAGAGAAATATGAATATAATTCAATATATGATTTGATCAACCACTACGTGCAGGCTATTACCTTAACTTCAATTGACTCTCATAAAGTTGAGAGTTTAGAGGTTAAGGAATTTTGGGATGTTGGTTTGAAATCAATCATGTTTTATTATGTTTCTCCTTCTCTTAATTTGGATACTCATGTAAATTTGAAAGAAGATGATTCTAATGAAATAATGAAATTACCATTTGGTTACTTTTCTCTATGAGTAATAAAATAATAAATGCCAAAGGATAAGCTATAGCTCTTTGAAACATCATGGAGTGTTAAAGGTCAAAATCTTAACTCGAAAGAGGCTCTTGAATTTGGTACGATAGGACCACTTGATCATTTAAAATTTTGTATGGTTGTTACTAGAAATTTGGAAGAGGATTTCCTTGATGTAAAGGATGAATTTGAAGACTCTCCAATGTACAACGCTCCTCTAGAGTTTGAAGAAGAACATAAGTCAATAGTTGACAAATTAAAGGAAGTTAACTTTGGGACTAAGGAGCAGCCTCGACGTAGGTTTGTAAGTTTCTTTATTTAGTGAGGAAGAGTCTACATATTTGGCCAAGCTACTGTTAGAGTTCAAGGATTGCTTCGATTGGAGCTAGATGAAATGCCAGGATTATCCTTGAAAGTTGAAGTTCGTAGGCTTGCAGTGGACAAGAGTTTGAGCCCAGTAAAACAAACTCCCAGAAGAGTGTGCCTCAAAATAGAGCAACAAGTCATTGTTGAAGTGAAAAAATTAATAGACACTAACTTTGTCTGAGAGGAACAAAATCCCACATTGTTAGCTAATGTTGTTCTAGTTAAGAAGAAAATTTGACAGATTTGTGTATGTGTCGACTTTAAAGATGTGAACAAAGTGTGTCCAAAGGATGATTTCCCACTACTAATACCAAAGTTAATGATGGACATCGCATCGACACACAAGATTTTATCTTTCATGGATGAATCATCAAGATACAAATAGATCAAGATGGCTCCAGAAGATGCAGCGCATATAACCTTTAGAAGGCCAATCAAAATACTTTGCTACACAGTGATTTCATTTAGGTTAAAGAACGCCGGAGCAACTTACTAACGAGGTATGACGATGATCTTTAATGACCTTATACATAACTAGGTGGAGTGCTACATGGACAATTTGGTCATCAAAAGTATGCAGTGAATATATCATATGTATGATTTGAGGTCCATGTTCGAACGATTACGATAATGTAATATTAAGATGAATCCCCTAAAGTCTGCCTTTGGTGTTACCTCCAGGAAATTTTTAGGATTCATTGTTCATCATTAGGGAATAGAGATTAACTCAAATAAGAATAAAGCTATCTTAGAAATGTTTCCTCCCAGAATCGTGAAATAGTTATGATCCTTTCAAGGTAAGTTGGCTTAACTGAGATGCTTTATATCTAATCTATCAGGTAGGTGTCAACCCTTTTTGGATTCAATTAAAAATGATGCCAAATTTGTTTGGTAAGAGAAATACCAATGAGCTTTTGAGGACATTAAGCATTACTTAACAACACCTCCTGTTTATGCAGCCCCTATTCTAAAAAAATATTTGATACTTTATAATGCAATCTTAAACGACTCTTTGGAGCTCTGTTAGCTCAAATCAATGACAAGGGTAAGGAAAACCCACTATACTACCTAAGTAAACGTCTAATACCAATGGAGGTAAAGTATCCTCTTATTGAGAAACATTGTCTAGCTTTGATTTTTCGCCACCCAGAAGCTCAAAAAAAAGAGGGAAGCTTTTAGAATGATTAATTTAAAGTTTCGTGGAGTTTGGTGGGGTGAAGAAAATGGGTCATGGGTTTGGGTGAATAAATTAGGCTTGGACAATGGAATTAAGTGCCTGAAAATGGTGAGGCTGAACTCAGGATGGCTGGAGGAAGCTCTGAGAATAATTTGGAGAAGTCTTTTTAAGGAACTGACATCACTCTCATCATGCCTGAGAGAAGGTGGTTTAAATAAAGGGGAACTTAGGACTTAATTGGCTAAGCAAGGGGATGAATAAGGATGGTTAGGTGGAGGGTTGAGAGGCACAATTCACCAATGGGGGTGAAACACATTGGATGGGTATAAATTTGGGTTTGAGCCAAGCATGGCCTTCTCGATTTTGGGATTTTCGGTGACTAGGCTGGTCGGCTAGGCTGTGGGAGGTGGCTAGCTGATTCATGGAGGTCAGGAAAGGTTTAATGGTGATTAGCTTGGAATTTTAATGGTTGATGGCATGGGGTAGAGAGCTTAGCCAAATTAGGAGATGTGTTTTCATAATTCAAGGGACTCTTTGGTCCATGGGTCCAAAATAGGGCCCTTGGTGATCTGATTAGCCTCCAAGTGGGCTAATCAAGGCAGGAGAAGATTAAGCTTGGTTAATTTCAAAAGATTTGGGTTAATTTGGATTTTAAGTTCAAAGTTAGGGTTACAGCTAAAAAATAGATTTGGGCTTGAATTGGACTTAGATTGAAAATTAATTGAAAGGTCCAATTGGTCCAAAAGGATGTAAAGGAAATTTAGGAAATGAAATTGGGGGAATTGAATTGATTAAAGACTTCAATTTAATGGAATTTTGGGTCAATTGGTTTGGGCACGAATTTAGGTTGGGTCAGGGTTTGGATCTAGACAAATTGAGGGTTCAAATTAGTCTAGGGGAATGTTATGAAGAGTTTAGTGTTTAACATCGAGGGAATTGGAATGGTTATAGGGTCCAGTTTAATGGAATTTGAAGTATGGCCATTTTGGGATTTTTGCCCAAAATTGAAATTAGGGTTTAGAGGATGGTTCAATTGGGCTCCAAATTAGTGTAGGATGGGATTGGGTAATTTGATGTTCAATTTCGATTTGAAATTGGGTGAAATTGGAATGAAGTTGGTGGATATTGGGAAGAGTTTGGAGAAATTGGGCCTTTAGGGGCAAAATTGGGAATTTGGTCAAAATTGATCAGTTTGGTCAAATTGGGCCAATTGGGTTGTTAGGATTGGTTTAGAAGAGGTTTGGAATGATTTAACAGGTTTTGAGAATCTTTTTTGTCATGAGGGGTATTTTGGGAATTTTGGGGAAATTGTGGTATTTTGCCCAATTTGGTTGTTTTGAAGTGGTTTATAATGATTTTTGAAGAGAATTTGAGGATTTGGGCCACTTTTAGAAATTTAGGGTTCTAGGGGCATTTTGGTAATTTTGGAGAAGTTTGGGGTAAAAGCCAAAATTAGGTTCTTAGGTGGGATTGAAAGCCATTATGCGAATCACAAGGTTACCTTTCTTTAGCCATGAGAACAAGGAGAAGCTCATTTTGGACCCCTCATGTGTGTCCTAGCCACCCAACCAAAGGGCTAAGAGGTTGAGGACCACCCACATGAGTTTTCAAAATAGCGAAAGGAAATAGGTTCAATGGGTGTAGTTTTAAGGTACTAGGACAAGTGGAGAATCGTGATGTGCTTGGATGTGTGAATGACCAAACCCTAGCCACCCAGGGTTGCCCTAAGTTCAACAGTTCTATGGGGACTCATCCTTGAATCCTCACATGTTAGTCTTAACCTTCCAAGTGCTGGAGGTTCATTACCATCCTTGTAGGGTTTCAAAGAGAGCTAGAAGGTGGTCTGAATTTCAATGTAGGTGGGTCCCATCTTTAGTCTTCTAGGATAGTAAAAAAGAAAGTCCTATGTCTAGATCCTAAGTACTAAGAGGAAAGAAAGACCTCACCAAAATTGAGGTCAACAATCTTATGTAGAACTATCTAATCTCTATGCATTGAGTTGTGCCCTTTTATTTTTGATTCTAACACCTATGCATTCAAAATCTAACGAAAAAAAAACATTAAAACTTATGTAAAACCAAAGCATAGAGTTGTGGATGAAAGCTTCTCACCTTGGACAAAGTTACAGGGGTGGAAATGAGCTGGAAATGATGGAAACCACGGAGGAGTACAGAATTAAACCAATCACGGCAGGGAAGAAGAAAACATAGAATTGCAGATTCATTTCTCCTAAGAGATATTTTAAAGCTTTAGTATTGGATTAGCTTCAGGATTTTCCGACGCTAATAAGTAGGATTAGCGTCAGCGAATGCACCAATGAAGATGTCGATCTAACATTATTCTGTCAAATTAGCTTGGCCCGCTCGATGCAACTAGTCTGTATCGATACTTCTAATTTTGAAATTACACGCAATGGTAAACTAACGCTAATTCTGCATCAAACTCATTTCTAACACCAATTCAGATGCATATATGCTGTGGTGTTGATATTAGATCCATCATAAGGTAGTATTTTTTCTCTCTCAAGGTGATATCCTATTATATTATTTTTTGTTGTCATGAATTTTCCGACATAAAAATAGTTTAGTAAACCCGAGCTTAAATAAATTGATAATTAATAATTAATACAATCACATTTTTTTGCCACTATTCATTAAAATTAAATTGATGTTAGTAATTTGACTTGATGTGCAATGTCATATTCAAAAAATAAAAACATAAGAAAATGTTAAATTAGAAATCATCTTTGTTTGTTTGTTTAATGTTCTGATTAACAAAAACAAAAATTTAAATTCATGACACTGCATATGCAATAAGGGCTCATACAAAATTTAAGGGGCATTTACATACATATAAAATTTTATATATTTACATGCCCAACACACTTTGCTTTCTAAATTTATAACAAATTCTTCATTTTACATCCAAATTATTATCAAATTAGCTCTAAAAAAATGAAATACACATTTTCATGTGTAAGTGTAAAGGGGGATTTACATACATATCAAATTTTATATATTTACATATCTAGCACACTTTGCTTTCTAAATTTATAACAAATTCTTTATATTACATCCAAATTATTATCATGTTAACTCTAAGAAAATGAAATACACATTTTCATGTGTAAGTGTTAAATGTGTAAATACATAAAATATAAGTGGTTTGTATGCTATTCTACAAAAGTTACAGCATTGAAAGGAATAATAAAAAGCTCCGCACAAGTAAAAGTATTGCATGCAACTCTTACCACTTCATCGAATACCACCTGAGCAAGAAAGACGTAAACAAAGGGAATCAATAACAAAGTCAGCACCACCCAAAAGAGAGAAAAATAAAAAGAGAAGGAGGCAGTGACCTGTGGCCCCATCACATGCTATGGAGCTGTACGATCCCACCCTCACAAGTCCTCAGGTAGCAGCTTCTGCCAAGTCTTCCCGCAATCATCTCTCCATTATTGTGCAACCCACTTTCGGAACAATTCCAGTGCAGCTACGGCAATATATCGGCTATTAAATTTCACTTCCCCTAAATTTTTAAAAAATGGCCAGTGGATCATTATGGTCAAAAATTTATTATTTTATTATTTCTTTATAACACTATTTTAATTTTTTTATGGAACTAGTTCATTTTTCATTACATCCCGTGAGCTCTACATTGCAGCTGACAGGTATTTTGAATTAGTGCTGTGAATGATTTCATTCAAAGTTTAGTAATATTAACTAAAAACTTGCTCAAAATTAATTCATTTTATAGCAAGCAACTAAATGTTTTCAAAATTTGGGAGTCAGCCTGCATGGATCGTTCTTTTTGATTGACAGTTAGATCTATATAAAAGAAAATTTAATCAAAGTTTACTATGTTTTCTTCAAAGTTAGCTTTTGCGCTAACATGGGACATGCACACATAGAACTACCTATATTCGATCAACTTAATTCATGCTGAACATAAATTAGACTTACCATTTAAGTCAGTTGGCTTCGTCTCAACGAGCAAAAAAAAAAACAACACTTTTTCCATTTAAAAAGGAGCAATATTTAACATCCTCCCTCAAAGTAAATATATTCTNAGTGAGAACATGGATGACTCTTAAGTCTCCCTTCTGCTCGGTCTACCGTTTTTATACTGCTTCCAACTGGGCATAGCTTTCCAATGAGAGCAAGTTGGGTCGTTTTTTTTTTTTTTTTTCTTAATAAGAAAAAAACTCTGATGTATATATTTGCATAGAAAGGTTAGTTATTTAAATTTTAATTTACAGGACGAAATAATTTGGATTAAGATAATTAAATGGAATGTTAGTTTTTTGAAAATTATGGTGGTGCAATGGTAAAAGCTTATGTTTTGGAGTAGGTCGGAAATGAAAATTTTTAGATCTTTATATTTTAAGTTAGGGTTAATACATATAAGAATAAGCTAAAATGGTTTATATTTGTAACAATTGTGATTATAAGGCAGGTCTTATGATTCAGCTGCCTATAATTACCCTGAACTCTGTTGAAGATTACAAATGGGAGAGGCAGTAAGGGGAAGAAGTGATGAAAAAGCAGAACAATACTCGTACTATAAATGGATATGAGAGAGAGAGAGAGAGAGATTTGAGTGAGGCCCTACATGGAGCATGTACGTTTCAACAAAATGAAAAGGACATATGAAGTAGAGGACAGCTTGGCGGTGGTATATTAGAGGAGATTGTTTATTTTCTCGTCCTCTCATCTTTTTCTACATGCTTCCATCACCTTCTTCCGGTGGTTATTTCAGGTTAAAATGTTTTACTCTTATCTACTCCAGTTTTATTTTTTTTTCCCGAAAAATTTGCAAGCCTTTAGATTAACAACTGGTAGAATATGATTCTACTTGCACCCAACATTTATTAATTCATTAATTTTGACGAAATTTTTCACTATGTATCCTAATTTACTTCTCTTAATTTGCATTTTTATCCATGAAAATACTTTAATTTCCTAACCAAATGAAATGTGTGGGTATTTGCGTGCATTCAAAACATAAGCTTTCAATATGCGAATTTTCGTGCAAGGGTCTATTCCTTTTTCGTAATTTTAGGCAGTCCAAAATAAATTTAACACTTTCAGAAATTAGATTGTATTCTCACTTGCACATAATTGGTAAAGAATTGTTAATCTTATTCTTCAAAGTGTTGTCGTCAAATGAATTGCGATTTAGCCTCCTTTTAGCATAGGACTTGAAAGAGTGGTATGAAATGAGTTGAGCATTCAACAAAATTTTTTGTAGTTGATTAGAGCTAGTTCATAACTATGATTAACTAATCAAATAAATTTGAACACTTTCATAAAATGTTTGCCGTTAAATTAACAAGCTCATGTAACTCTTTGCTCAATTTATTTATAATATGAGCTATATTGTTTAAAGATTGTGAACATGCTCAATAAGAAGTATCATTCAGGCTTGAAAAAACTCGATTATGGCTTGGTGTTAAGAAAGGCAACAATCTGAGAAAAAGCATGAGAACAAGTGTACAAGATTAATACTCGTTTCGGTAAGGTTTGGCTTGTTAATTATGTTTCTTTGATCAAAGTCTAATTTTCTAAGCTTGGCTTGAAGAAGTTCAGTTTAAGTTTATATATTTGAATATGAACAAGCTTAAGCAAATCATGCTAAAACAAAGCTCGAACATGTTTCTAGTAAATGTGCTCAAGCATGAACACAATCACAAAATCTTCATTTGAGCTCAACTCGAACTTGAACAAGCTATTGATAAATGAGCTCAAACTTGAACAACCTCTAACTTAACATGATTCGATGTAGTGAAAATTAGCAACTTACCTAGAGGGAATGATGGTGATTAATAATAAGTTCAACTGTGAAATGTTGCATTTTAACTTCAAAATATGTAAATTTTTTTTAACATTACAGGAAAAACAATTAAAACTAACGAAAAAACTGATAGCTAATTTATCGTGAAAAGTTTTGAAGTACTTTTTGACGATTTAGTGCCAGTATATTCAACATTCGATTTTCTGACGAATTAAACCATAATTTTCTAGTAAAATATTTTTCCGACGGTCTAATCTCTTCGTTCATAATGACTTATAAACTAATGGCCACAAGTCAATAGATAGTTAAATCCTATGGTTATTAAATTGTTACCAACCAGCGAGAGTCACACTATTTTATAGCAGATGGAAATGGTTCATTCTTAGTAACGAATCGACAACAAAAATCCTCCTTTCTTTCCTTCCATGCGCTCAAGCTCCAGAACCCTTTGTTCACCCTTTTGATTACATTTTCTGTTGACTCAACAGTTTCTAAAATTGAAGATAATCTCAATTACAATCTACCTCTAAGTTTTTATTTAATTTTATTAGTTAATTTTATAGCATTTTCAGATTATAGGTTTAGGAGAAATTCAAAATTTTGATTTTATTTTATATGTTTTTCATGATGTATCTCATTGCTATATGCTTAGTGCTTATCTCAAAGGTGTTTCCCTACCTAACACTGACATTTTAAGCGAAATTTATATATGTAGCATGCAATTCTTTTGGATTACGTATCTCTCGCCTAAATTTCCACTTTTAAACAATAATATTTTACTTATGCAAAGAAAGCCAAATTTAATTATTAAATGAGTAATTAATGCTATTTTTATGGAGTGATTATTGCATGCAGAGAGAGCACGCAGCTCTGCGTGCGCTCTCCGCACGCAATAATTGGACATTTATATGTGTTATGGAAGAATTGAGTGCTTTGCATGTAAATATGGAAGTTTTGGTGTGACATAGGTAAATCCATTAGAATTTAGTGCAACGTATGCAAATACCACAAATTTTAATGTGAAATTTGCATATGTAGCTCACAAATCTTATTTTTCAAGTATCTCATAACTAAATTTTGATATTTACGTGCATACCATTTTGGTTCTTTAAATCAAAGCTTTTTCAATTTTAGAATGGAAAATTTGTATATTTAGCAACAAATTCTTATGGATTAGTGTATCTCACGCAAAAAATTTCATATTTACACGCTACCTGTTAATATGGAAGTTTTGGTGTGAGATAACTAAAACCATAAGAATTGCATGCTATGTATTCAAATGCCCTATTTAGAATTTTGAAATCATTTCTTGATGCGGTAATACATTTTCTAGTACTATGTGTGAAAATATGAAAGCATAGATTTGAGATATGTAAGTGTACCTATTCTTTTGTTCTTATTTATCTCACAATTAACATTTTTTATTTACATAATTGGCACTTCGATCATTCAACCATATGCGTGAGTTTAGGTTCGAGATACGTAAATGCACAAGAGTTGTATGATATGCCACTTGTGATGTGATAATAATGTTTGAAAAGAAAAGTAGGAAATATCAAAGTTTAGGTTTGAGATATGTAAATACACAAGAATTTTGTGTTACGTATGTAAATTCCTTTTTATAGGCATATAAATGTAAGCTCTCCTTTATGATGAATATATTGTTTTGAATATTCAATAAGATAGTGAAATGAGAAAATTTTGATGTTCCATATTAGAGTTTCCTCACTCTTTGTTTTTCTTCAAGGGCAACAACAAATGTTAAACAATTGACAATTTTATCTTAGAGGTGTCATGTAATTATTTAGCTGATTTGCCACTTAGTTAATACACATTTAAAAGAGCATAGCCATTTCAGGCATCAATGTAAATTTTTTTTCCTTTTTAATTTTCTAATCTTATCATCGACAGTTTCTCTTTCATATTTTGCTAATACTAATTCCTCAAAGATATACGTTATCAATTGATATTTGTGCATCAAGGTCATGTATGTACAATAGACTTTATCAACATAGAAAAGAAATCATTCATAAGTTTTTGAATGGTTTTGAGACCTTCATGCATGCAACATCTCAACTTCCAACTTTTCTATATGAAGTAGGTTTCATGTCCATGTTCAAAATAGAGGAATTGATCATACTTAATACGTGTCAAAGTTAGATTTAATTTATATAAGTTAGGATTTCAAATTGATAACCAAATTTGGACTTTTTATCATGAGGTTGACATTATAGTATTAAAATCTTCTCATTTTATGAGCTATGATCCTCAACCAGAGTTTGACTAAAGTAGATTTAAAGAAATGGCCTTTGATGGGACAAGGTTTTTTTATATGATTCAAGTGCAGGAAAAGTTATAATACCATGAAGCTTAATTGATTTATGAATTACTAAATGAAGACCAAACGCACTATGGAGAGAAGCACAACCCATTTTGATTTATTTGAAGCTCTCATAAGAATGAAAATTAAAACTGAGTTTAACATGCCCCAAGAATGCTTCAAAAAATTTGCAAGATTCAAGAAGGAAACATATTCAAAGGAAAAATCAGTTTCATATGACTTACAAAATGAAAAAAAAAAATGATCTCCAAGTAAGGCTTGAAATCATAAAAGATTGATTGTTATGTAAACAAATAAATGTTTTTGTATAAGTCTAATACAACAAAGACTTAGTGCAAACTATATCATTCTCCTTGATTCAAATCCCAGAAAAAAATAGGCATAAGGAATTTTTGTATCTTCTACCTATCACTTATTTTATATCTTCAAGGACTATATTCTTTAATTTGTACTGATCTACATATGAAATGACTGTTAACCTCATTTTTTTGTCACAAAGGACTTGCACGNAACAATCTTAACAACTAAAAAAGACATGAATTAATTATTAAACCTCAAATAAAACACGCCAAGATAATAAATGAGAAAATAACCTGTGTAAATCTAACATGGATCTTCAGTTAGCTAATTTTGACACCAAACGGAGGACCATACACTTGGCCTTGACTTTTTTAAGTATAGAGGCCTATGTTAGTTTAGGTGACCTAGTTAGTGTTATGTACTAGGGTATATAAAACAACCAACCTACCGTTTAAGACCAGTTGGAATATTATATAGTTAAGTAACTCATGATTACAAATGAAGGTATTTTAAACCACTTAATAATTGTGAATCATCCACACTACGATACTTTAAGGGGGTTTATGGTTATGTGGTTAGTGATAGTGGATGGATATCAATGTTCTTAGGAGGACGGAAAGCCATGGGGATCCTAACCTGAGAAGTTATTCCTAAATTCAGGGTTAAAATTTTTGTTAGATATTCTTATAGAGTCTAGGGCTTCACTTCTCATCTAGAAATCTCTCTTACATGACTTTGTCTTTAGCTTAGGGGTTCCAATCACTTTTTCAGTCAGAATCAAGTGTCTCAGATACATCTTCGCTTATCAATTCCAATTCTATCAACCTTTCAAAAGTATTCTATCATCACACTTTGGGAAAAGACCCCCATTCAAATGGTTAAATTCCTATATTCGGGCCATTCTAATGACACATTATTATCAGATTATAAGTCTCATCCCATAAAGCCTAATTCTTCTAATTTGGACCCTATACTCCCTAAATCATAAAAGTTTGACATTTGACAATTTGACTCATTACATTAGTTAAGATTTTCTTTAAGGCTCACAACTCTAGAGAGATAATTAACAACATGGGTTTCCCTTATAGGGAACAAGATCCCATAGTTAAAATAATCCTTTTCTTACACTTGCAATATAAGAGAAAAATATTGTTATTCGTATACTAACGAAGGCTCTCATCATCTGGATGGTCATGCTCATTTCTTAAGAAAATATTTTCTTCTTTTGGGAATATATGTTAATCCTTAATGTTTATTGCCTGATCATCATAATAGAAGTTTTTTGAAAAGTTTTATGGTGTGTGGTGATGCACAAAAGAATCCATAGCAAGGCTATTTTTTGGCGACTCCCCTAAAGATCTTGTTCTTCTCTCCATCTTTTATAATGAGTCGGGTTATTATCTATCAATAGTATTTGTTTTACTTATAGAACTACTATTCTTGTTGTTGGACTGTCGGCTCTATTTTTGGTTGGGGTGAGGAGTTGCCCGTAAGAAGCTGTCGGTCACCGGAATCAAAATCCTATTGCCCACTCGGAAAGAACGTTTTAATTTACACATATATTTAGTTTTAGTCAAATATGAAATCAAAGTGACCCCATATTTTTCATAGTTTAAATAAAAGAGCACAGTGCCTCAAATCCTGTATTTATCCCGAAGGACAAAAATAAGACTTGAGGATGGGCTTGATCAAATAAACTAAGGAATATATGACGTCCGTCCGGTCTGCAAAACCTTTGTATTTGCCGACAAGTTCCCCTATTTAATATATGGAATTAAATAGGGTTTAAATTAGGTTGGGTTCGGACATGATTCTTATAAGGGCAAGCTCCTATAGTTAATTACATCTTTAATGACCGAAGTCACCTAAGAAGACTCTCGATAAAAATCAAGAAATATTATCTTCAAGGAGATTTAAAGGGTAGGACTTTTTAATAATATCGGACGTAGAGGTGTGAAAGAGGATTGGATCAAGTTTGGAATATTTTGTTGTAGAGTCAAAATGAGAAAGAACTAGGGGATGTCATGGATCCTGAGGAGAACCCTGGTGACTTCCCAAGCTATCGTAATGTTTGGCTTCAATTTTGAGGAGAAATATTTAGGTGTTTCATCTTGCCAATTTTATTAGTTAGTTAGGGCTTACATTCGTGTGAAACTATCACACAAATAGCCTGAAAGATGTGAGATAGGTCGTGACAAACGACAACCTCGGAATCCTAAGACGAGTTAGGGCTTATATTGTATAACAGTATTAGTTAGGGCTTACATTCGTGTGAAATGATCACACAAATATCCTGAAAGATGTGAGGGCATCCTGCCAATTTTATTAGTTAGGGCTTACATTCGTGTGAAATGATAACACAAATAGCCTGGAAGATGTGAGGATTTAGGTCATGACAAACAACAACCTCGGAATCCTAAGACGAGTTAGGGCTTATATTGTATAGCAGGGCTATACAAAAACCTAAAAATAAGGCGAGGATTTACTTTGCATAAGTAAGCAACCTCAAAGTCCTATAGCTTTGTTATTTATATCTAAGGAAGAAAGATTGGTTTAGCTAGGGAAGACATGTTTTGCTATTGAAGATGGCAGTGCTGCCCACTGTGCTATCTCCAAGTTCCTTATCGTGGTGAGTTTAAGTTTTCTAATGTGTCAAGTTATGATGTTAAATCAGGTGTCCCTATGGTTGAAGTTCTTTAAATTTTTTTTTGGGGGGGGGGGGCATATTAAAGTTTATTAGAACAACACTTGTTAGGATCCTACAGTTCACTCGTTCCGGTAGCACTATTTTTTATTGGATTCACTTAGTCCAAATAAAATTACTAAACTTAACTTAATGAGTTCTATAATTTCATTTAAACCGTTGGAAGCCTTGTTAGCAACCCAGGTTACCTCCTCCGAGGGATTCCCGATCATCTGATAGAGACATCTTAATTTAGTTGCAATTTACCCCAACTTAATGAGTTCCATAATTTCATTTAAACCGTGGGAAGCCTCGTTAGCAACCGTAAACTTACTAAACCCAACTTAATGAGTTCCATAATTTCATTTAAATCGTGAGAAGCCTCTACCTCCTCCGAGGGATTCCCGATCATCCGATAGAGACATCTTAATTTAGTTGAAGTTGTGGGATTCACTCAGTCCAAATGAACTTACTAAACCCAACTTAATCAGCTCCATAATTTCATTTAAACCGTGGGAAGCCTCGTTAGCAACCGTAGGTTTCCCTGAGTTCCATAATTTAATTTAAACCGTGGGAAGCCTTGTTAGCAACTGTAGGTTACCTCCTCTAAGGGATTCTATCCGATAGAGACATCTTAATTTAGTTGAAGTTGTGTACTAAACTCAACTTAATGAGTTCCATAATTTCATTTAAACCTTGGGAAGCCTCGTTAGCAACTTATGAAACCCAACTTAATGAGTTCCATAATTTCATTTAAACTGTGGGAAGCCTCGTTAGCAACCAAGGTTACCTCCTCCGAGGGATTCCCGATCATCTGATAGAGACATCTTAATTTAGTTGCAATTTACCCCAACTTAATGAGTTCCATAATTTCATTTAAACCGTGGGAAGCCTCGTTAGCAACCGTAAACTTACTAAACCCAACTTAATGAGTTCCATAATTTCATTTAAATCGTGAGAAGCCTCTACCTCCTCCGAGGGATTCCCGATCATCCGATAGAGACATCTTAATTTAGTTGAAGTTGTGGGATTCACTCAGTCCAAATGAACTTACTAAACCCAACTTAATCAGCTCCATAATTTCATTTAAACCGTGGGAAGCCTCGTTAGCAACCGTAGGTTTCCCTGAGTTCCATAATTTAATTTAAACCGTGGGAAGCCTTGTTAGCAACTGTAGGTTACCTCCTCTAAGGGATTCCGATAGAGACATCTTAATTTAGTTGAAGTTGTAGTTTTATGTGATGTTTGTGATTAAATTTTGATTTCATTTAAACCATTGGAAGCCTCGTTAGCAACCGTAGGTTACCTCCTCCGAGGGATTCCCGATCATCAGATGAGACTGTGGGAAGCCTCGTTAGCAACCGTAGGTTACCTCCTCTGAGGGATTCTCGATCATCAGATAGAGACGTCTTAATTTAGTTGCAATTGTAGTTTTGTGTGATGTTTGTGATTAAATTTTGAGCTGTTTTATATTTAAATTTAGTTGAAGTTGTGGTTTTGTGTGATGTTTGTGATTAAATTTTAAGTTGTTTTATATTTCGAATAGTTGAAGTTGTAGTTTTGTGTGGGTTTGTATTAAATTTTGAGTTTGTCTAATATTTTGAATGTTGTGGCGGTGAATTTTATCTTGGTTGATTTTAGTTTTGGTTTTAGTTTTAGTTTTGGTTTTATGGCTATCTTGATAGTTTTAGTTTTCGAAATACAAGAAAGACAACACTAAAAACTGTAAAAACGTACCTGACAAGTCTTTTCGTTCCACCACCTGAAACTCAAAAGGCATGTTAAGGCAGTTTATATGAGAGGCAAAAAGTAAGGTTTTGGTAGTTTTTCTAATCATATGTCACATTTTGATGGGTCCTTATGAGTTTAATTAAGGATGATTTTGTCAAGCAAAACATATTAAGTTTAGTGGATCTTCAAGATATCCAACAGATCTAGAGAAAGAAGCAGGTGCGTGCTACTCTCTCGCTTCCTGGTGGAAAATCCTGAGTTCTTTTAAACTTATTATGTTGCTGAATAAGTCATCCTAAAAATACCCTTAATGCTCAATGAGCACTGATGTCTCAATTATCCGTAAGAATAGGGCAATCATCACTTGTGATTTAATTTAAGAATTATGTGAGTGAAGACCCTTAAAGAGGTAAGTTAATGTTGTTGGAACACTTAGCCAAATTTTAACCCTAATTGGACTTGTAGTGTTTGAAAGATGTTCTAATTTTCAATGATATTTAGTTTTCTAATCCTCATTAAAATGAAACTTGATTTTAGCCTGTCATTACTAAGCCCATAAGACCTAGGTGAGTGTCTTAATTAGTTTTGAAAAGGTTAAGCTTTAGGTGTTCATGATTCATGATTTGAATCTTATTTGAAAATCAAAATCGGGGTATTAAATTGATTAACTATGGACTTCAAAAGTCATACCCCTAAGTTCTTGGTTCATTTTGTTTTAATAAAGTTCCAAATGTTAATAATTTAGAAATTTATTAATTTATCTTTTTAATTAAGAAAATGAGGTTGGTTTCTACTAATTAACCCCTTGTGTTTAAAATATCAAATAAATTGATTAAGATCAAAGGTTACCCATTTCCCTCCTTAAATTAAGCATAAATGTTAATTAAGGCTAATTTTTCAAAATTACACATTTTCCCATTAAGGCTCTAACACTTCATATTTTGTCAAATTCAATTTAAATGACTTTGAAATTTTTATTCCATGAGGCTCTAACACTTCATAATTTATCAAATTCAATTCAAATGACTTTAAAATTTTTATCTACCTCATTCATGGGTCAATTAAGACATGAGAGGAGAAAATGTGATTTTTCAAAATTTAATTTGTTTACATAATTATTTTCATGCAAAATTAGAATTTTATAAAGAAAAAAATCCTAACTTGAGCAAGGTGAGTCCTAACCTCTTGAAATTTTTACTGGTGGTAGAATTAAGCTAGAGAAGCCTTTGGACCATATTTCATGATTTTTTAAATTTTATTTGAATTTTAAGAATAATTTTAAGTTCTGGGGTATTTATTAAATATAAAATATTTTAAATCGGGGAAATTAAGTTTTGTATTTTTGAAAGGTCTCCCTGAGGCCAAAAAACTTAGATAAGAATATTTTATATTTTTATAAATTTTATTTGATTTATTGGAATTTATTTAGTGGAAACCAATTTTTAGACTTTAAAAATCGTTTTTAAGCTTTAAAATTCAATATCTTTATTTAGAAAACAAAAAAAAAATATTCTAATTGTTCCTAAGTGATTAGGAAGCAATTTAGAACATTTTAATGAGTTTCATTATTTTTGTGATTTTTAGAAATTTTTAATTATTTAAATATTAAAAATAGACTAAAAATTAAGCTTTTATTTTAAATATCATTTTATATTTAGAAAAAACTGCTGATCACAGAGAACACAAAAAATAAATTTTTTATAAAATTTTCAGTTATATTTTGATTTTTAAAAATTATTTAAATGCCAAAAATGATGTTTATCTTTAAAATCAACTTAGGTTATGAAATGAACTCAAAATATTTTGAAATTTTTATGGTGAGTTCTCTTGATCATAGATAACAGTGGAGATAATAAATCATGTCATTTAAATGTTTATATCTTTCAAAATTAATTTTCTTAGTGATTTAGAGTTTATGAAAACCAAGTACATTTCCAAAAGCTCCTCTAGTCATAGTGGACCTTTCAAAATTTTCTTGAAATTTTCTAATCAACATGCTAATTTTCATGATTATTTTAAGCAAATAATGCACATAGACTTGAAAAATGTGATCCTCTATCAAGGGACCTCCTCTGACTTTGGAAAAATCAAAGGCTATTCCCCTTGGTAGAGGCTACAACATGCCAAAAATTCAAGCTATGGTGATAAGTCTACATGCCTAGAGAATCAAAAGATTCAAATCAGTATTTAATTAATTAAAAATAAAATATACATCACATGGATTTAAAATTATTTTCACATTGTTCTCCTCATTTCATTGAGCAAGTAGGTATTTTTGTTTTATTTTTGTGATTTTTCTACACAAAGTTATGTATTTTTGAAGTTAAGGGAGTTTAAATAAATAAAAAAGCCCTATTTTTCTACTTATCCATGCGACGCCTTGTCAACCTACGTCGGCTCTGAAACTCCACGCGGCGTGCTCCCATTTGACGCCGCTGTCCACGCCAGTAGCCACGTGTCCCGCTGTTTGTGTAAAGAAGCGCTATCCGGCTTCATCTTGGACGTCCATTCAATACACACTTAATCAAACGGCTCCCCGTCATTGTCCCTGTTACAGTGATCCCATATCCATCCACACTCAAACCTAAGATCTCAGCCTATACTCAACCAAATCACTTTGGATTTGATCCTATGGACTCATCTAAGTGAGGCGAACACATATATATGACAATCATGCAATTAAATTAAGCCTAATAAAATGGAGAATCAAAATATGCTTGGAACGGAGTTCTCTCAAGCCCTAGGTTGAAAATTACATTTTTAAGAGGAAGAGGATGATGAATAGTGGTAGTTGACTAGTCAAAATTGTGGTTAAAGATGTTTTTTTGGTATCTCGCCGTGGGCAGGGTCTTCGGCGCCGTCCGCAAGCTCTATTAGATTAATATCCTAAGTCTCAGGACAAGCCCGTCGTCGGCAGCGTCGATGGCGCCGTTGGCAAGCTCTATTGAATTTGTTCAATTTCCGGATTTTTATGATTTCAATCAATTTTAAGCCTTAACAAAATTTGTTCAATCATTATAGACATAATTTTAAGTGATTAAATGATGTACTTATCATAAATAAAATTTCACAACACAAAACATCACAATTATATATAAATTGCAAGGGTTACAATATATGTTACACAACACACCAAATTTTGGTATTTTCTCAACCTTAATACATCAATTCAGCATTGCAATCCAAGCCACAATACTCAAAATACTAAAAACAAACATCCAATGCTCAGTCTCAACTATACATAGATCTAAAAGCAAAATTCCAAAGCAAAGCAAACCTAAAGTTCAAACCAAATTACACATATAGACAGATAGGTAGCAATGTAAATCTACTATTCTTCAGATTCAATGCTAGATTCTCCTCTGAGATCACCTATTGATTGCACATGAACAAAGAGGTTATAGAATGATCAGTATGATCTTCAGTAGAATCCTCTTCTATCAATTTCATCCTCCTCATCAGCCATATCAAACTATCTTCAAAACGTAGAGTCCTCTTCTATCAATTTCATCCTTCTCATCAGTCGTATCAAACTGTCTTCTAAATGCCTAGAGTGAGAAAAATGTTCTTTTATCCTCGAGTCTAGATGATCGAAGAACAGAGATATTATTAATTGCATTCATAACATTTTGTACCTCCTTTTCCAATTTCTTGATTTTGCACAGGATCACCAATTTCTTTTCTGGAACTAAACGTTGAATAAGAAGTGAATTCTAAGAAGATTATTCCACCATATTAGTCATATCATTTTCATCTTCATAGGTTGGGAATTTCTCAGTTGGGTCCAAAGGCTTCCAAGGTAGAAGTACCTTTTCCCAATTTTTAAAGGATACTCGGAACTGACTGCAAAGTAAGAAAAATGTGGAAGGGTGTCCAAACCTATAAGTTGATCCAAGAACGATCAGGCCCAAAACAAACTTCACAATTATAGATCCAATATCAATCGGCAGTCTCATTTGGATGCAGTAATTCAAAATAGCACTTTCGTTGGAAACTTTACTGATCCTCATTGTCGGTAACAATTTTGTAGAAATGAAGAAGTGCCAATGTTTAGAAACGAGATTCAGAAGTGTCGCAGAAAAACTAACATACCTGTTTTCTCTCATTTGCTAATCTTCTGTTTCATTTGTTAAATATTGGTAAATTTCATTCATCTGGTTTCTTATCAGGACGAAGTTGGAAGAATGGCAGACAGGAACATTCTCAATCATATATAATTCATTGATTTGTGTAGGAGTAAAAGTTATCCATCTAACTCGCACATAGACGACTCCCTGGTTGATTCCATGCAAATTAGCATAGATTTTTTCACCACAGAAACAACTACGGTGGCTGTAGTGTAACACAAAACTTCCCATCTTTGCCGCATGATCATTTCTTCAATTTCCATTGATGGATTATTCAATCCTTGATTTACGAATCCTCGTTCCTTGATTAATCTTTTCTTTGCTAGTACCTTGTTAAAGATTCGATGCACTTCCACACTAATGAACTTTCTTCGATTGAAAACTCACATTCTATGGTTTTGAGGGGAATTGGACACCATAGAGATGAATTTGGTGGAGTTTCACTTTGTACTTGGGGGAAATATGAACTTAGGAATCGAATTTGGAAGTTAAAAACGGGTAACTCCCGCCTAAGACTGCCAAAAACCACCCATCCAAACTCCAAAAACCGCCATCCCGCCGGTCTTGCCGTCGGTGGCGTCGAGGGCGCCGTCGGTGAGCCTTTAGAATTTAACTACCTGGACTCTTGGGAAAAACCTACCGTCTGGGTAAAAATTGCACAGTTTCGCTCTGGTCTGAATGCGTTCCAATGTTTCTCTATGGATCCATTTTTTATGATGATTCAAGGGTAAATAAGAGTAGTAGATTTCAATACTACCACAAAATAATGATAATTTTAAATAAAACTACTATAATTGCAATAAAAATAAAGATAATTATGGGTTGCCTCCCATAAAGTGTATTGTTTAACGTCGTCAGCCCAACCTATTCAGGTGTTATTCAGCTTAACTGATCATTAAAACCTCTTTAAAATTTGGTCTTTTACCCTCAAAACATGGTTTTAATATGTGTCCATTTACTTTAAATCTATTTCCAGTCTTTCATCTTCAATTTCAACAGCTCCGTAAGTATAAACTTGAGTCACAGTAAAGGGTCCTAACAAACGAGACTTTAATTTCCCATGGAATAACTTCATATTTGTATTGTAAAGCAAAACTTCTTGTCCTAGTTCAAAGTTCTTTTGGTTAATCTTCCAATCATGCCATAACTTTCCTCAACAAGTTCTAACATTTTAATTGGCCAGATCAAAAAGTAAATGTTCAATTAAAATGTTCAAAGTTCTTTTGGTTAATCTTCCAATCATTCATTCAATTGTAACAATCACTTCTTACCAGCGTCTTTCAAATTATAATTGAATTTTTTAATCACCCAATATTTTTTATGCTTCAACTCTACTGGTAAGTGACAAGTCTTTCCAAAAAAAAGCCTGTAAGGTGTCATTCCAATAGGAGTTTTATAAGCAGTCCTGCAAGCCCATAATTNGTAAGTCCTTAAAAAGTTTAATTAAGGATGATTCCATTGAGCAAAGAATATTAAGTTTAATAGGCCTCTGAGTTATCCAACAAGTTAGGAGGGGCNTACGTAGAAATCAAATGCTGAGAAATCAACAGCCGTCAACTTCCACAAAGTTTCGCCGTGGTTTAATTCTTCCTAAAATGGTGGCGCGTAAACTTCCAAGACACCGCCACTGTAGCCAACAAGCCGGTAAAAATGATATAATGGATAATTATCAACCCATGTATGATTCTAGGGGTGGTTAATCATCCAGTTTCGAGCTGAATTTGGTCGGCTTGAAATTTGTTCGAATAGATTTAGTGCGACTCGAAATCAGTTAGTGACTCTTTTATATTCAATTTTGAGGCTCGTTATATTCGATTTAGAGTCGAGCCTGCTTGAAATTGCATCGAAACGAGCTAGCTCAAATAGAGTTATTTGGATCTGTTTCAACTCAGAATCGGCTTGATTGAACTCAAAATTGAAATTAACTGGCTGAAATTAAATTATTTGGATTTGTTTCAGTTTGAAATAAACTTGAAATTTACTCGTGACTCGTTTTATTTAATTTGAGTTAGTATTAGTTCAAGCTGATTCATGTATGGCTCCAAATTCGCTTGAAAAAAAATTGATTGCTGAATCCGAATATGCTCAGGAGATACGCTTAAGGAATAAAACACTTGATAGAGAGAGAGAGAGAGAGAGAGAGAGAGAGAGCAATAGCACAATATTGAACAATAAAATTGTGTAACATTTTATTCATGAATTTGAACCTCTATTTATAAGAATGAATCAGTATCCAGTTACATAATGTACCCCTAAACTACATAAATTTGGCCTGAGGGACACATATATATGGTCGGTGGGCCATTATTTATGACGACCATTAGGCCGGGAGATTATTTAGACTCGGCGGCTATAAAGTGGCTACTTGCTGAAGCTCCACATCAACCGCTTTGGAACTGGAGGGCTTGTTTCTCTTTTCTGGTGCATATGGATTAGAAGACGGCAGGTTCGTTCGAGTGGGTTTGGTCAATTGAGCCTGTGATCCTTTAGGGGTGATTCATTTCTTATTTGTTTGAGGCGCACGGTCTCTGTGGTTTGAGGAACTGGTCAGTTGAGCATGCGATCCTGAGACACCCTTGGTCCACATCAACCACGTCACTTCCTTCGTCATCTTTGAGATATCTTTGTGATTCGTGTTGACACTTTTTTTATGTACATATTAAAGTTTCATGATTTTCTTGCTCCTTAATAGAGACATCTGCGTTAAGGAAAATATAATATAAATTTTGAACAGTCTGCGGTAATCATTACTATTTAATGCGTAATAATTAATTACTTTTTTACTTCCATGCTGGAATTGTTATAAAAATTATGTGGGTATTGTCATAATTAATAGGGCCTTCACGCCATAGGGTTGTGCTAGAAAAATTCATCATATGCATATACCCGAGGAGAAGTTCTCTCGCTTCTTCACACCTGACTTGACCAATCATAAATTTTTACCTAAGAGGTTGTCTAATACGGCTATGGTGTTAGAGGCATCCCCGACCCATATGGGGTATAAGTCCTTTGTGCGAATCATTTCCAGCTTTGTAGCTAAACCTCATTTTTTCTTCTTTCAAGCAGTAGCTCTACCATTTTTCTTGGTGAGTGTAGGCCCCATCTCTTTAAGCTATATGTATTTAGGGTCATTGGAACTATGTTTTCTTTCTTTGACTTTAGGGCTACTGAGTGTTTTTTTAATGATGATATTCATGGATTGTAGAAAAGAAGCCTACAGTTGTGTTGAGTCAACTACCTTCACAACTTGGTAGACTTAAGGCCTATAAAGTTTGGGATGACCGATACTTGGTATCCTAACCCGACTATCTCTACATTTTTTTAGAATCTTTTCCTTCATCCTGACTCCTCTTTTGAATCTTGTTTATTCTTTTTATAAATCATTGATATCGTCTTATGGGCCACGCATGCCTAGTCATCGCTGCCCATAGTGGTTTCGTGATTCACCCCATGCCCTATGACCTAGTATAGATGTATAAAGCATCGGGATTTTCCCTTAAGATGATTTAAATCTATCGGTTTCCCAAATAATTGAATTTAATTAAATCATGTAAGCAAGACCCTTTTTATCGAGTCTTTTCTTGGGTGTCACCAAGATGTAATTAATCAATTGAATATGTTCCTTTGGGAGTGCCCTTGACCTTAGAACAAGCAAAAAACTTGATTTGATTTCATTTCAAACGTGCGCTTTGGAGCTATCCACACAAAGTTCACTTTATGAAAGTTCTCAACGTTCTTTTTGCTGTTTATCTTTTGCCCATCGTATATCTCTTCTTTTGGTTGTTCTCCTCTTCAGATCATTCATCTTATCTGAGAGAAAGATTTACTCAAATAAGGGAATAATATGACGATTATAAATAGACAAGCTGATGACTACTTAAAAATAAAAGAGAGAAAAAGAACATAAACAACAGTAATTCCTCATGTCTCAAGAAAACTTTCGGCTCTCAAAAGTGCGGGCTCCTTGAAGTATTCTTTTTCTTGCATGGCATTCACAATTTCCATTATCGACACCCTAAAATAGGTAGCTCGTTACCCCTTGTAGTCTTCATACAACTGTTCATAATCTTGTGTCTTCCTCTCATAGTATTGGGTCGGTCGCAGGTCTCAGTTTCTCACCTGATCGCCGTCCTGGTTGTATCATTTGGGTCTTTCCATTATTGTGAAAGGATTGACCATCCTCGAAATGGCTTCTGACGAGTGTTCTACGTTCCTCCATTGGGCTTGATCCATTGTTGAGAGGAGCTCTCTTCCGGGCCTTGCGACTCTCTGGTTTTTGCTACAGACGGCTCTCCTCCACTAGCATATGTTTGTTAGCCCTCTCAAACAACTTAACCAAGTCTTGGGGTTTGTTAATGCTGATGTCGTAGGAAATCCTTCAAATCCCAAGCCATTCTTCAAGGTGGCTACCGTTGTGTCTACTTTAGAGTCTTTCACATCCAAAATTTCCCTCTGGAAGCATGCAATGAATGCATAGACTCTCATGCTAACCTTGCTTGAGCTGCCATAAGAACTGCACACTCTTGGTTGGTTTCCAGGCTTTAGCAATTTACACTAAGAACAACCTCTTGAAATTAGCAAAGCTGCTGATGCTCCCACCCGGAAGCGCATTGAGCCACTTCAAGGGTGAAGACCTCAAAGTGAAAATAGAATACACTTGAATGCAGTTGAGATCTTGAGCAAGCACATGCAAACTTGAATGCATCAATGTGGTCGTTGGGGTCTAACAACCCCTTGTAAGCTTCAAAGGTCGACAATTTAAATTTCTTCAGGGGCTCTACTCTATATATTTGGAGGAAGAAAGTGTTCTTCGATTGTCGTGGCTTTTCAGTGTGCCCTAAGCATTGCCTTTCCACATGTGTGAATCTTGCATTTTCTTTGCAATGTGAGTCGGAGGCACCCTCAAGACAGTGGTTCGCTCCCTGCCATTGTGCACTCTTGCCACCTCCTGTGGCTGGTGCTTTTCTTTTGAGGCCTGATTTTCTGCCAAGGCTGTGACATCCCTCAGAACTTCGGTGATCTGACCTAACATCTACTCCATGACCCGAGTCATCATCTCCTCCATTCTTCTCTACATACGCTCCATGTCGTCTTGTGGGGGATCCATGTTAACTACAACTCTTCGGTCATTCCCTTCTCTCTATGTCCGTTGTGTTCACATTCTTTTTGACAACATGGCTCCACCCTCACTGCACATTTTATGAAGTTGAATCAAAATCTGTCCAGAAGACACACTTAAATAATAAAGAGCCAGAGAACTAGAGGGAGAGAGGGAGAGAGAGCAATAACACAATATTATATAGTAAAATTGCATAACTTTTATTCACGAAATGGAACCCCCTATTTATAGGAATTGTTTAGTATACAATTACATATTGTACCCCTAAAGGTACGGAGGGGGTACCTTAGTCCGTACATAAATTTGGCCCGTGGGGCCCATGGATATGGTCAGTCGACCGTTATGTTGAGCGACCCTGAAGCCGAGCGGCTCTCAAACTAGGTGGCTCTGTTTAGGTTGGACAACTATTAGGTCGAGCAGCTACTTGTTGAAGGTCCACATCAATCACCTTGGAACTGGATGACTCATTTCTCTTTCCCGGTGTATCTTGATTGAAAGGCGATAGGCTATCAGAGTGATTCTGGCCACTTAGACCCTTCAGGGGTGATTCCTTTCTTATTCGTTTGAGGCGCACCATCAATGCGGTAGAGGAACTAGACATTTGAGCATGCAATCTTGGCTCACCATTAGTAGGCCCCGTGGGGTCATGCCACCTCTTTCGTCATCCATGAGATATCTTTGTGATTCGTGCTGACACATTTTGATGTACATTAATTCAAAATTTCTAATCATTGCTCGGTTTGTTTGTTTCGATTCGTGATGTAAGCAAAAATTCGGTTTAATTTTCAAACAATCAATCATATTCGAGCTAAATTCACAGCCATACATAGAAACACAATTATTTTGGTCGGTAAACTAACCTTCCGGTAATCTTAGCCTATAACATCAGCCGTGATGCATCACTCACCGGACCCATAAGCCCACAAATTTCAAATTTTCTGACTCGGAAAACCGAAAGGGCACAAATCCACCCGTCCGTAATTTTGAAAGAATCATAGACCCTTTTACGTAAATTCGTCTGACGGTTCTCAGTTCCCACTCTCGCCTCCAGGCTGTCCACGCAACCTTTTACAGCCTGTCATCAGCCCCATCAACCCATTTATATACCATCCGCCCCCCTTTCCCTCCTCATTACCGCCCCTCAAAAATTTCCATTCTCTGCCCCTAATATCTCCCGCCGGACGGCGATCGCCGGAATATTCCATTCGCTGCAATGGGGGTTTGCGCTTCCTGCGAGGCGACATCGGTGGCACCGATTACGACGTTGAAGCTTGTTCTGTTTAACGGCGAGCTGCGAGAGTTCGCGTGTCCGGTGAAGGCGGCGCACGCGCTGCAGAAGGACGCAGAGTTCTTCGTTTGTGATGCCGATGAGATGGAGGTCGGCGGATTTCTGTCGGCGGTACCTGACGACATGGAGCTCCGGCTAGGTCAGATCTACTTCGTGCTGCCCAGATCGATGCTTCGGCAACCCTTACAGGGTGCTGACCTCGCGGCTCTTGCTGTGAAGGCTAGCGCGGCGCTTGTGAAAGCATCGCCGGGCGGGGAGACGCCGCTGGTGTTCTCGGAGACTCTTCGATGCGAAGCGGCTGAAACGACGATGCCGAGGAGGAATAGGAGGAGGCGGAGCGGTGGATCTGGGCTGAGTTTTGAGTCGAATCTGAGTTCGATTGTGGAATGAGAAAGAATGAGTTGTTGTTTTAGAGGAAATAGGATCGCCCGACTACCGTTGCTGGAATCGGCCGAGGAACGGGAATGCGAGCTGATTTGATGAAATGAAAGCAGCCGGATGCATGATCGGATTGTTTATAGTTACGCCGTTTCGCCAGGCGGCGAGCGGCCGCGCCGCCTTCGTTCTCGTATTGCTCTGTAAATTAGGGGATTTATTATGTTCTTGGAATCAAAAAACTGAATATTGAGCCAGAAAATGGAAGGAATGGAGATTTTGGACCATTTTGTCGCTTCTTTGCTTTGCTATTTTTTCTTAAAATGATGAAAAATTGTTGTGATTATTTTAAATTATTTTATTTTTAAAAAATTAGATTATATTTTTCTTTTTGGGATAGCTTCTAATTTTCTGCCACATAAATTTCTTAAAAGTAATAAAAAAAATAAGTTCCTCTAAAAAATAATGTCCAAAATAAAACCTATGATATATGTGTATTATTGGAGCAAAATTATAGAAAATACATTTATTTATTAGTTTGAAATAACGAATCAATTTTTATTTCGAAGGTTTTAATTTTTGGATAAATTTTAATTTTTATTAAATCAAAAAGTCATACTATTGGCTTTGAAAAATTAAAATCATTTTAATTGAGGGGTCCATTATAGCTTGTATTATTTCATTAATCATGCGGTTTATTTTGAGGGAGAAAAAGTTGGGGAGAAGAATAATTGGCAATTGAAATAATTTCATATTTAATAATGTTGTTAGATAAATTAGGTTAGTTTACGGTGTATTATCACATCGAGGCAGTATGAATCATCATATCAAGGTGGTACGAATGATCACACCAAGGCCTGTAGCTCAGATGTCTCAGAGCCGGTCGGGGGAGTCAAATCAAACCATTCAGATTATCAACACTCAAAACTTGAAGGTCGTTGCAAAATACTAATGAGTCACCCTACCATATTACGAGCCAACTGAACTCAAGGTCGAACAAAGGACATTTGTATAACTGGTCGAGCGAAAGATATCCATTGATTGGGGAAAAGAGGACCAAGAAACTGCGATAGAAACACATGTGAAGGCGGACAAGAAGACCACATACCATCATCGCATGGTTTGTTCGGCTAAAAGAATGAATGGGAGCAAATCTAGCAAGTGAGAGGTCACGCCGTTAGTAAAAAGTTTGTTTGTATAATGTATAATATAAATTATTTTAGTATTTATGAGTTCTTTTGTATAGGAAGAGGACATAAAGATAATTGCATATATAGAGTACCTCCCATACCAATAAATCTGGCACTCTTTCATGAAGAAAAAACTTTAGAGAATGTGTATTACTGTTCATTCCTTTATTTTACTTATCATATGTGTTCTATTTCTTGGGCATGATTATCAGACATTTGGGTTCAAAATCCTAAAAGTTGTGTGAATGTAGACTCATGCCTCCAATAAGAAGAGGAGCACAACACGGCGCTAGAACAACCGCCCGAGAAACACAACACAAACTATGGAGAAGGATACCAGGAGGGAGATGGTCCGATAAAAAGTAATAGGGATAAAAAAACAAGTAATACTCGAAATGAAAGAGCAAATGATAGGTGAAAGGAGCCCAAAACCCGCAAAGTCAAATCTCAAAAAGTGTGTTCGTGTTAGACTCGTTCGCTTAGCGAACGAGCCGAACACGAGCCGTTTACAAACAAAAAGTCATTTTGATAACCTTAATCACGTAGTCATAAGATGTTAAGGATTGGGGCAAGATTTAAAACATCATTTGAATCTAAATTAATAATTTTTGTTCTATTTTCTTCATTAATACTTTTAATTGATTACAAATTTTTTTAGCATTGTGGTCAATTAATATTTTTTTAAAAATAATACTCATCAAAGATNAGGAGGAGGCGGAGCGGTGGATCTGGGCTGAGTTTTGAGTCGAATCTGAGTTCGATTGTGGAATGAGAAAGATTGACTTGTTGTTTTAGAGGAAATACGATCGCCAGACTACCGTTGCTGGAATCGGCCGAGGAACGGGAATGCGAGCTGATTTGATCAGATGAAAGCAGCCGGATGTATAATCGGATTGTTTATAGTTACGCCGTTTCGCAAGGCGGCGAGCGGCCGCGCCGCCTTCGTTCTCGTATTGCTCTTGTAAATTAGGGGATTTATTATGTTCTTGGAATCTAAAAACTGAATATTGAGCCAGAAAATGAAAGGAATGGAGATTTTGGACCATTTTGTCACTTCTTTGCTTTGCTATTTTTTCTTAAAAATGATGAAAAATTGTTGTGATTATTTTAAATTATTTTATTCTTAAAAAAATTAGATTTTATTTTTCTTTTTGGGATAGCTTATAATTTTCTGCCACATAAATTTCTTAAAAGTAATAAAAAAAAAATAGTTCCTCTAAAAAATAATGTCCATAATAAAACCTATGATATATGTGTATTATTGGAGCAAAATTTTAGAAAGTGCATTTATTTATTAGTTTTAAATAACGAATCAATTTTTATTTAGAAGGTTTTAATTTTTCGATAATTTTTAATTTTNTATATATATATATATATTAAAGATGTTGCATTAATGTAGTTATTTAGAATGTGTTTGGGACAGTGGTGTGGTGGGGGTGCGATGTTGAAGCTGTGGTGGGAAGCTATAATTGCATCCTGGTCTGGTCTGGTTAAGTGTGGTGACTCTTAGAAAAACACAGTCTCTCTTTTTGAAAGAAGAACTGCACAATTGTTTTCTAAGACAATAGTTGTTGCCCCAAATAGACCTTTAGGGTATGTTTGGGGCAGCTTATTTGGTGCGGTGGCGTTTTGAAAACGCACCTGGCTTGTTTGGGTAAGCTGCGTTATGACAGCTTGTGAGTTTTCACCCTGCACCTATAGGTGCGGTGGGAGCTTTCAGGCTACAGTTTGGTTTTTCCAAAAAAATAAAAATTTGTAATAGCCACCGCACCTAGTTTATTAATAAATTATTTTTAATCAGCTTATCAACAAATTATTCAATAAGCTACAGCTGCCTCAAACAAACCTTTAGTCTATTTCTAATTAGTTGTTAATGACATATAAAATCACTAAAAATGCATGGTAGTAGGTATAGCTTTGTTTATTTTTATGATAAAATATTTTTTAAATTATTAAATGTATAGATCCTACCGATTATACTGCTGTAATATATGTCCCATGCCTACAACGTAGACGTCAGCCAATTGTATGAAAATAAATATATCTATTTTGGGGGGAATTTGAGCGCTCAGACATGCATAATTATGTTGAAGCAAGAAAAATAAATGGATATAAAGGCAAAGGGAACACGTCACAAGAAAGAAAATAGAACCACCATTCAGAAATCACAATCACAAGATCAGAATATACAGAGGGTGAGAAGGGCTATGAATTTAGCTTGAAAATTGATTTGAATTTTAGCTCGGATTGAAATTAGAATGAAATAAACGAGTAGTTATGAGCCAAAATTTTAGATTGAATTTTTTTGAACTGATTTTGAGCCATAGTTGAATCGGTTTGAACTGACTGGAGATTAGCTCAGGTATTTTTTATTTATAAAAATTATATTTATAATGCTAAATAAAATTGATTATAACGAATCAAAAGCTAATTTTGAGTCGATTTTAAGCTGGAATAGATCCAAATAACTCAATTTGAGAGAGAGAGAGAGAGTTTCAATTTTAAGATGGATCAAGCCAATTTTGAGCTAAAACAGATCCAAATAACTCAAATTAAACCAACTCATTTTGATTCTAAGCCGGATCGATCTCGATTCAATTTCTAGCTCTGCTTGAAATTAAATATAACAAGCCACGAGCAGACTTCAAGCCACACTAAATATATTTGAGCCGATCCCAACTCGGCTCATATCGGATCATTAACAGCTCTGCATGACAATAATTCATACTCAGTTAAGTTATGATTGGCTTATTAGTTATAAGTGTTTTCTAGGCTCCATATATTATCATTATCTCCTTTCTTAGAGAGTAAGTTTGGATATCTATCCTTCACATTACTAATTCACTTTTTTTTTTCTTTTTTTTTTGCCCATGCTATATTCCTCAGCTTTAATCTCATGTTAACACTGAGTAGTGTTACCACTATTCTTGCTAAAACAAAAAATGTAGAAGCTGGTTTTTGTTGCATCCTCAGAAAGGGACCTATTTTAATTAAAAATTAGATTGAAGTTTACTTTTTTTATTGAGACCTTAGCTAATTCATTGCAATAATTGGCATAGGGCTTATTATGTTAATGACTTCCAATGTTTTTGACAATAGTAGTGTTCCTCAAATATTCTTTTTATATTGACACTTAAGAGTAGTGCTGCCACTATTCTTGCTAAAACAAAATGTAGAAGTTGGCTTTTGTTGCATGTGAGAAGTGGACTTATTTCAATAAATACATAAATAAATAAAAGTTGCCTTTTTTTTGTTGTGGCTTTAGCTGATGCATTCCAATGTTTTTGGACATTGGGCTTATTCTTTTAATGACTTCCTATATTTTTTGGGCACTAGCCTAATTCCTCAACTATACTCATTGGCACTAAGGAGTAGTGCTACCACTATTGTTGCTAAAATAAAGTTTAGAAGTTGGTTTTTGTTGCCTCTTCAAAGGGGCTTAATTTAATTAAAAAAAAAGAAGAAGGTTCAAATTTTTTGTTGAGGCTTTAGCCATGGCATTCCAATATTTTTGGATATTAGGCTTATTCTCTTACTTGCTTCCAATTTTTTTGGGCACTTGCCTTGTCTTCTTAAAAAGAAGTGTCTGTGTATATGTATGTATGTATGTACGTATGTATATATCTATAATTAATTAATTAAGAAATATATATTATCTAATTAAGAGATTTGACATCAATAAGCCCATCTTGAAATTAAAAAAAATTAATTTTCTATTAGCTCTAATTTGACTTAATACCACTCCTCTTCTATGATCTATAAATCCAAACGTATGGACATGCACATGTCAAGTACATGAGACATACTAATTTCATATTATATATTGTGCATGACATATTAAACTTATTTCACACAAATTAAATAAAATGTAAACATTAGAGTCCAATAGTATGTTCCAACAACTATATAAATAATAACCCAACTAATCCTTGCTGAATGGTGCCAACCAACTTCTTCTAGAAGTATTTGGTCTTCATAAATTTGATTCTTTCACCAAAATTGTAAAATGACTTCTCTTCTATCTTTTGGGGTTGTTTGATCGAACATAATTAAAAAATAACTACTTTAGATGATATAATAATAGAAATATAAGTGATTGTGGAGGAAGATGAAAATGAACTTTAGGCTGATAATGATAAAATAAAGCTCACATCACATACTAATAAGAAACTAAGGAGTAACTAAAATAGATAATTGTGGATAAGTCACTAATCCTATTGGTTGAGCATTTTCTCCCAAAGCTAACAAGAGATATAATTATATTTTCAATAAATTATTTAATATCATATTAACATACTAAACAAATACTTAATATTTATTTAATATTAATTATATTTTTAATTTAGTAGTCATCTTTAAAATATTTTTAAAAATATTATAAAATTCTTTTTAGAGAACTACCCTTTAGTTTTTATTTGACCACTCTTTCTTTAATTTTAGTTTCATCAATTGTTACTAGGGGTGTAAACGAACCGAACACGAACGAACATAGCTCGTGTTCGTGTTCGGTTTGTTTGAAATTTAGTTTGTTTGAAATAAGCTCGTGTTCGAAATTGTTCGTGAAGTCACTGTTCGGATTTGTCCGAACACGAGCTGTTCGGGAACAACGAGCCTGTTTCAGTTCCCTAATATTAATATATATAAATAATATATTATAATAATTATATAACTTATATTATATAAATGTATATTAATATATTATTATTATTAATTTAATATATATTATAATTTATAAAATTTAATTTTTTAAAATATCATAATTTTTTATATATATAATTATTTTNGTTCCCTAATATTAATATATATAAATAATATATTATAATAATTATATAACTTATATTATATAAATATATAATATTTATTACTAATATAATATATGACTATATTATTATTATTAATGTATTATCTATTATAATTTATAAAATTTAATTTTTTTAAAATATCNCGAGTCGAACACGAACGAACGCATCACTGTTCGTGTTTGGTTCGTTTAACTAACCGAACGAAAAAAAAAAATGTTCACGTTCGTCTCATTTACTTATCGAACGAATCGAGCACGAACTCGTTGGCGAACGAAACACGAACTGTTCGCGAACAACGAGCTTTTTTGACAGCCCTACACCCAAATATTTTATATCAAATAAAAACCCTGACACATTAAAATTTACAAAGAAAATAGACCTTTCATGCACATATAAAATAGCATATATATAGTATAAGCAAAGGCTCATTTGCCAGCTAGCTTTTATAGGCTAACTGGTCTTCAAACCACGAGATTATGGTGGGAAACCAGGGTCAATATTGCAATTTATAAAAATAATCAAGCAATTAAATATGGCCAACTTGTTGACATATATTATTGCAGCCAGCTAACGAAAACAAAGTTAATTTAAGATAAACACGCATCATTTTGCTGCTAATCTCCAGTCTTGATTATAGTTTAAGCAAAGGCTGCTAACAGTTGTAATGTAGTGGAAAGCTCTAGCAGAAAACATTATAATTTACATGTAAATCATGCAATTACATACATACCATACAATTTCATCAAATATCTAAACTTTGATTTTCATATTTATGACATTCAAAGTAAGAGATACAGCTATTTGTAACTTCTAAGAAGTGAAACACTCCTTTTGAAGCATAGGTAGAGAGAGTGCTAGAAATGTCAAAATTATATATAAATCTGGTCTTCCAATTTTTTTTTTTTTATATTTTCGTTATTAATGCCTAAATCTTTAATTTATTTACATGAATCTCTTATATTTAAATTATATATAAATGTTTGAGAAATTGGTTTATTCTAGATAGGATAACACTAGTGATACCTTAGATGTGATTTAGAGAATATTTAATTATAAGACACCCCTGTCGAACCATCATTCACTGGTTGTCGCCACTGTCGGAGTCCATCTCCGCTTCCCAACAACCGCCGACCAGCTGCCGCCACTGTCAAACTGTCGTTGCTTGGTCACGACCATCACACTGGTGGTCTGCCGTCACCATTTCCCAACCATCATCATCATCTTACCGCCGCGACTGCCAGACCACTGCTCTCTGGCCTCTGTCACCATCAGACCACTAATGTCTGGCTGCTGCCATTGAGCCGCCATCATCGCTGGATGGCCGTCGCCAATTCCTGACCATCGCTAACCGACTGCAAGCACCGGCCTCTTCTCGGTCGCCACTGTCGAACCCCAACCACTATCAGACCACCACTGGCACGCCACTGTCAGAGCACTACTGTCTGATCACCACAGGACCACCGTCGGAGCATCAATCTCTGTTGAATGATGAATTCATTATCATTCGATGACTCGTGAAATGATATCCATAATGAACAATACCAATGTGAGCCGGAGCTTCTAATTGTGTAACATTATTATTATTTTTATTATCCATTTCTCATTCTTATAAGTTTAGTATCCTCTTAAAACCGTCTCTCTTTTTTTAATGTAATGTTGATTCTCTGTATNAAAATTCTTGTAAAAGTTTGAATTTAGAAGCCATTTCAATAAAGCGTTAGAGGGATATTATTTAAAACTAACCATAAATATTTTTATAAATTTGAATAAAAAATCAATAAAATATATTATCAATTGACATTCAAATATTTTATATAAATTAAATAAAATATTATGTAGATTATAAGTATTTTTTTTTTCAAATCAAGTACTATAAATAAGTAGGAACAAATTAGCTCATTTAAGAAAAGAATAAAAAATAATTTATTAGTTTAACATTGTTGAATTCAAGATTATCAGGTATAAATTAAGAGAGAGAAATAGAGAGAGAGGGAGAGGGTAGGGTGCACAAGAATGAAGAGTAAAAATGTAGGAATTGTATAATCATTTATTTATGGAATGATCCTCTTTTTATAGAGGAATGAGTCTTAGTATGTGAAGTTATATTTATGTACATGCTTTAAAGATGGTTGTACGAAATTTTTTAGATATTTTACTCATGTGGGCCCTGACTTCTAGCTGGGGTCGGCAAGACTGATTCAATCTACGAAGCCTTATCAATCGGTTGACCCTAGCATATTCTACTAGCAGACAAGGCCAACTGAGCCTTGGTCGATATTCAGCCTGATGAGTAAGCAATTCATTATGTGTCATCGTTCAACTAGGTTCGACGAATGTTGCGGGCCGATTAGGCTGTGGAAGCTACAGGTCGGTTGACCTGCTACTGGTTAGGGGTCTACATGACTGATATGATCAGATAATGTCGATTGGTTGGACTAAAACATTTTTTTTAAGAAGTCTTAATTGGACCTTTGTTAGTCAAGAGTTGTTAAAAGCATAGTTTGGAGATATGAATCATCAATTAGATGTATTAAATGATAAAATCAAGTCTTCTTTTAACATTCAATCTGTACATGTTATTATTTGGCCCAATCAAATGTTTATCAAAACCAAAAAACTTTATTATTAATGAAATTTCTATTCCATTTTTTTACATACACATGGTGTACCATACATTATGGTGTAGAAACTAAAGTTATAAAGATCCAAAATTTCACCCAATTAGGCCTTTAACTAAGCAATATAAAATAATATTCTTGCAACATGTTGCATATTTGATCACAAGCCATTACAAGTGGAAATAAGTATTGCATAAAATAAAAGGATTAATTTACTCATTTGACATTATAAAAATTCATTAAAAAGCCCTAAATGTATAATGCATCAAAATTTTGAAATATAATGTAGAATTTAGAGATAAAACTACAAAGATAATACATAGAGAAGACATATCTATCTATTTGAGAAATATATGGGTGATACTTGAGCAAAATTGTAAAAACGAGTCTATTAATTATCTTGTATAAAACATGAAGTGAAAATTTCGAATGGAAATATCAAGTTCTATTTGACAAGCCAAGTAGCATTACAATGAAATCCACCCAATTTGCATGTCTTGAAGAGTTGTGGAGTCATGATCAAATGAAGCTTTTCCATGTGGATCAACATTTGAGTGGTTTTATTAGTGTGATCTTTGAAATTTATGATACCTATTAAAGCCATTACACCATACAAGTGTTCCAATAATGTGGAAAGGTACTCAATGCAATATATTTAAAAATATTCACACATCGTAATGCTCTAAATCTTTTTTTGTTTTAACCCGTAAGAAAATTTTACTTAAAAGTTTGCCCCTCAAAGTTTCTACTCAACAATAAACTCCTTTTGATCATACTTTTAGCATTCATCCCACACATTAGTGGTTGTTTTCATTAGTCTCAAAGTATTCATCAAGTGTTTTATGTATCTTTGTTATAATACAATTAAAATTTTAAAGTTTCCACATGTAATGCTTCATATTTATTACACGTGCGGGAGAATATGGGTTATCTAATTCTCCATTTTACTTCCATCACCTCATCCATTTTGTTCCCACAAAAAAATTCATCCCTTAGATAATCATTAATACTTAGCTTTTATAGCCTATTTTTCTTCCTTGCTATAGTCAATATTTCTCCTAGCTTTCACCATAGTGGATGAAGTTCATATGATCAATCTATGATAAATTTTATATAGTTAATATATTTATGATTCTTTTATTTTACCACCATACCATATAGAGTCTTTTCTAAATTCTCTAACTTGTTTCTTTGAAATAAAAAGTTCCTTCTTTGCAAAAAATTTACAAGAGTTGTAGGAAAAGTTAACTAAGCCTTTATACAAAAAGAGGAATGGAAGGTGAATTTCATCACAACAATGGTTCTTACTTTAAAACACGTTTATAAAAAGTCACAAAACATTCAACGCATCATATAGCGTTGTTAGTAAAAATTAATTAAAAGAGTAACTTGAATATAAACATCATCAGTTGGCTATTTTACTTGTTTAGTCAAGTCTCTGGACAATTTTCAATATGATAAAACTGTTATCCAACTTACTCAACTTCTTCACAAAATTAAAAGCTTTATCATTCATGACATTTCTATTTCTTGTTTTCACACACAAGGTATAACATACCATTCTCATCTCACTCCAAACGTTTAGAAGTCATTTCAATAAAGCTCAAGACTTCTTAAATGAAACTTGTAAAAAAAATATTGATACATTGAATCATATGAACTTGTTTGAGGCTCTCAATTCTTTATTTAATATTTCCAATACTATTAAGTGTGATATATTTTCCCTCACCTTCAACAATTTCTTAAAGAAATAATTCAATTTGCTTTCTATGTCATGGATTAGTACATTTGATAGATTCTCATATCGTTGTCTCTTTTTATGCTAAATAAAAAGAGAGAAATATACAACTTAAGAGAGCGCATCTTGAGGTCCAGGCAGACCTAACATGAGTTGATTATCGTGAAAAATTTATTTTGAATGATGCAAGTTTTTTCATTTTCATGAATTGTTAGCTTCAAAAGTAATTGTTTCAAAGAATTTTATAGATGATATAGAGGGCATTCTCAAAAGAGCTTTGAAGTAAATCAATGTTATAGAGGTTCATGAACTATTAGCTTCAAAAATAATTGTTGCAAAAAATCTTCTAGATGGTATAGAGGACCTTTTCAAAAAAGCTTTGAAGTAAATCAATGCTACAGAGTTTGTGTGGCTTGTATTATCATTAAAATAGTTCTTAAATTAGAAATAATAAGACCAAATTTCCAAAGGAGTCCATTCAGGAGATAAGACTTCGTGGCTCTCAGGAGGCATCAACTCCAATCATCATATACTAATTACTAAGATGTGTATTTGCCTTCACAAAACCAACCACTCACCTTTATCATAGGGGTTAATAAAAATAATAAATATTTCAAATGACCAGCTTATTAAAGATGTTGTTGGAGTGTCAAGATAAACTACAGCATTATATGTATGGTAGTGACCACAATCATGACAATAGACTCTATTCGAGAAGCGTGGGCTCTGAAAATTCGACGCCCCGACCTCTTTCGCTGGGTTTAGGTTTGTTAGGCCAAATTTTTAAAAGGCATATTAAATTTTAGATGTGACACTACTCCAGAGATTTCACTCTCATTTTGTGAGAACTTTTGTATCAAGGCTTTGAGGTTTCCTATTGGCGCATGCCATAATGGTTAATTATTACTTCCCTCGATAACAATAGAGCAATTTCGTTTTATGCTAGTCATTAAGGATGTAAAGTGTTCTTGAAATGGTGACACCCTATCAAGATTCCATAGTTATGTTTTTCTGAGTTGTCATGATCTCCAATTTATTAAGTCAAATGAGGCGATCGATCCAACTAGACAGAAAGATATTTGTCAGCAACCATATATTGCTTCGTCTAAGCGATTCTTGTAGATTTATGGCAGATAATACCCAAATGGGACATATTTAAAATAAATGTTGCTAACAAGAAATTGATTAAAAAAGATCATAATAAGTTTAGCTAATGAATATCTTATTGGCATTCATGACATAAATGGCATAATAATGCATCATAAAGAATGTTAAAAAGGAGAATTAGCTTGACCTAATGGTTATTGGCAGACCAATAAATAGTAATAAAATTAATCCACCTTGCAATTATGTGCTACTAAATAGCTTTTAGGATACAAAACAGTAGTCAATTGCTCCTTAAACCAATGAAATAAAAGCAAATTGCAAATAAGATCAAAGAATACCACCATATTGTCATCTCCAGAATCTAAATATTCCCCACCTATCTCTTCAATGCTTTTTTCTTCTTCTTCTTTCATTTTTAAAGATTTACATACATGCCACTTAATTCATGTGTATTTACATATCTAAACCCCTTAAGCTCAATTTCTACGTACATACAGAACACCTTATAGGAAATGAGTACTATGTATGTAAATGTAGAAAAAATATTGCTTCAGGACTCCAATTAGAATTTGTCATGTGTACAGATATGCCCACCTATATATTAAAGTAATTTTTTGTATAAAGGCGTGCCTGCCTGTACACATGGTAGGCCTTGATTAGAGTCATCGGAACTTTTGATGCAATAATTTTTAGTAAATGTGCATAAATACCACTCAATTCTTATTTATTTACATCTTTAACACCTAAACTGCAAATTTTACATGCGGAACACCTTATCAATGCATGAAATGATGCATTTTCACATTTTAAAAGTTAAAATGATGGTATTTCTTTTATGTTTTAAGAAAGATTTAAGTGGTACAAATGTAAAAAAGTAAAGATTGGGTGTTATTAGGGTTTAGGGTTATATGCATGTAAACGCCCCCCTTTTCTTAATAGCAAGATATAATGGGGGGCACATAAAAAATTAGCTAAAATGGCTTTGAATCTTTATTTTATAATCCATATTATTAATTTAATGATTTTTAATTAATATAAAATTTGAATTATCTCCTAATGACATTTAGTGGGTTAAAAGGATTGGATCATGGGAATCGGACAATCTCTTTTAAGGCGTTCAAGTATTATAAACATTGAACTATGAGTCAAAAGTTCGTTTTTGAAAGTTAGGCCACTTGACCATTCGTCATCTGCCACGTATGTGTAATATTTAATTTTTTTATTAATATTATTAATATTAAATATTTTGATTCACATCACCACCACAAATGGGGTGTAACCGACCTGAACACAAGTGGGCCCANCACGAGCGAGCCTTAACTCGAGCGAGCCGAGGGTCAGCTCGTGTTCGGCAAGTTTATATTTCGAGCTAAAAAAGTGTCTTCGTGTTCGGCTTGTTTGCTTAGCGAGCCGAACACGAGCCGTTCACGAATAAAGAGTCGTTTTGACAACCCTAATCATATAGCCATAAGATTTTAAAGATTGGGGCAAGATTTAAAACATCATTTAAATCTAGTTTAATAATTTTTTTTCTATTTTTTTCATTAATACTTTTAATTGATTATAAATCTTTGTAGTTTTGTATTCAATTAAAATTNAAATGATAAATACATTAGAAGTTAGGGACATCTACATACAAACCACCCAATTCATATGTATTTACATATCAAAACCTAAATTTTACTTTTTTTTTTTGCATTAATACAGNGGGGGGGGGGGGTGATTTTTAGTTTTCTTATGATAAAACATTTATAAATAGAATTGAATATGCTTCGTTGCATATTTGAAGTTTGCATAACAGGTTAACACTAGTTATCATGCAACCTTCAAATATGCAGTAAATCATATGCAATTTATTTATAAAGTCTCCGCAGAAGATAACTAAAAGAAGGAAACAGTGCTCAACATTCTTCCTCAAAATGTTACTCTACACCAATGAGAGAAGAGCAAACAATTTGATCATCAAAATTTGTCAGAAAAACTAAAAATTAATGTTCATATATCTATCTAAAGAAAAAAAACCAACAAAAAACTGAAATAAACATGTGAGCATTGCTCATATATATTTCATCTAATTGTTTCTATTGATTGATCAAAACAGGTAAACATTCTGTTAGCTTATATATTGGGCAAACTTCAAATATGTAGTAAAACATATGTAATTATATTTGTAAAAATTAAGCATTAACAGACTTACAACATTCTGGTGAAGATTTAAGTCTATAAAGGGATATATTAAATGCTCATGCCTCCTATATCTGTTAATGCCTATAACGATATTCTGTTAATCTTCACCAGAATGTTGCGGGGGGGG
>JXCR01145315.1:59108-72520 GCA_002079205.1 Phalaenopsis hybrid cultivar | reverse complement strand
TATATATAAAAAATTATGATATTTTAAAAAATTAAATTTTATAAATTATAATATATATTAAATTAATAATAATAATATATTAATATACATTTATATAATATAAGTTATATAATTATTATAATATATTATTTATATATATTAATATTAGGGATGTCAAACTGGCTCGCCGTTCGCTAACTACTCGTGTTCGGCTTGTTCGTTAAGAAACAAACATGACTTCACGAATAATTTCGAACATAAGCTTATTTTAAACAAACTTAATTTCAAACGAACCGAACACTAGCACAAGCTCTGTTCATTCGTGTTCGGTTCGCTTAAACCCCTATTTGCGTGGTATAGCTGTAAAATGTAAAATTCAGGTGTTAGATATGTAAATACATGGGAATTGGGTGATATGTATGTAAATGCCCCTTCTTTTGTTTTGTAATGAGGTAGGCTTTATCATCCAGCTGCTAGAAGCTACTAGAAACATTTATCTATGGAAAGGATAGCATCCTTGAATGGTGCTCTTGTGGTGCTCTACAATTAGGACCCGCACGTACCCAATTCAATGTAGAAGAAAATTGAAAAATTGGTAAAGATAATTTTATTTAATTTTTGTGTTAAAAAACATAGAAAATCGCGTGATTTGTAAGTAAAAATTGAAGTTTTATTGATTGATTTGTTAATATATAAGAATTGTGTGGTATGTAGGGCAGTCGAAACGGCTCGTTGTTCGCGAATAGCTCGGGTTCGGCTCGTTAAGAAGCTCGTGTTCGGCTCGCTTTAACTCGAAATACCACTAATGAATTATATGTATATATATCTTTGATGAGTAGTATTTTAAAAAAAAATAATAATTGACCATAAGGCTAAAAAGATTTATAATCAATTAAAAGTATTAATGAAGAAAATATAATAAAAATTATTAATTTAGATTCAAACGATATTTTAAATCTTGCCATAATCCTTAACATCTCATGGCTACGTGATTAGGGTTATCAAAATGACTCTTTGTTCGTGAACGGCTAGTGTTTGGCTCGCTAAGCGAACTATCCGAACACGAACACACTTTTTGAGCTCGAAATATAAACAAGCCGAACACGAGCTGAGTCTGGGCTTGCTCATGTTCGGTTCGTTTACAACCCAAGTGGTAAGTATGTAAATAACCTTTTTAATTTTTTATTAATATAAGCTGAAGAAAAAAATAATTGACATGAGCCATATATTATGGGCGAAGGGGATTTACTATAATATTCTCCCATAAACATAGAGTTAATTGTTATATGCAAATGCACGTTGAAATTTTGAGTCTTAACTGAGAACTTCACCACAACAAAGTCGCCTTTGGATTTGAATCTAATATATGGTTCAATTTAACTTATTTTTTTCTATAAAAAAAAGACTTGTTTGTTAATTAAATATAAAATAGAATAAAATAAAATGTTCAAACATTTTATAGTTTTTCATGAAGACGGACCGGAACCATTTAATTAAAAAAAAAAAAATCTCGATTATAATCAAGAGTTTTCTTAAGAGATTTCGAACGTTTAAAATGTAATTAATTGTAGGGGTTTCACTTATACGAGAATTAGTAACACAAATAATCTAAACTCTATTTAATATTCTTAGTTTTGGTAAAGGAATGATTTGTTGGAAATTTCGCATACCAAATATATATCATAAATCTATTAGTTTGAATAACTAATACTATTTTCGAGTGATGTTCTCACCATTCGAGGTGAAATATTACTTGTAATATCGTGCTCTGTTAATAAATCCATTGAATATAATTTTTCAAAATTAAAAAATCACTTTTTTTTCAAAATCAAAATTATATATATATATATATATATATGAGTATTACTTGCTTTTTTATCCCTATTACTCTTTATTGGACCATCTCCCTCCTGGTATCATTCTCCATAGTTTGTGTCGTGTTTCTCAGGCCGTTGTTCCAGCGTCGCGTCGTGCTCCTCTTCTTGTTGGAGGCATGAGTCTACACTCACACAATTTTTAGGATTTTGAACCCAAATGCCTGGTAATCATGCCCAAGAAATAGAACACATAGAATAAGTAAAAGAAGGGAATGAACAGTAATACACATTGTCTAAAGTTTTTCTTCATGAAATGGTGTNGTTCACCATCATTCGCCCTCGTGAAGGATCATCAAGAGAAACAGAGCAAGAGCTGTAGCAGATACCAGAGATGTCCCTTCTGCTCACAAGCATGGAGGTACTCAACGGCCCAAGTGTTGGCTTAAAGGAGACACAAGTCAGTCTTCCGGTCTTCAGCCATGGAGATTACGAAGAAACCAGATTGGAAATTGAACACGAGCGAAAAACAGAGGATTTCGTTTTGTTGGGGATGAAAAGCTTGAATACTTTCACCTTTGTGAAGGAGGAGGAGGAGCCTGAAAAGCAGGAGGCTGAGGATTCATCAGAGAGCTCCTCGATTGGCGTTCAGTCTTCTTCTTCGGAAGAGGAGGATGATGATGATGATGAAGAAAGGGGAAATGAAGTCCAGAGCAAGCTGAAAGAAGAAGGGGCTTTTACTTCTCTGGATTCATTGGAAGATTCTCTTCCAATAAAGTAAGCTCATTTCGTCTTTAATCCTTCTGTTTCTCACAATTTCTGCAATTCTTAGCTCATGATTTCGTCCCATCTGCTAAAAGATGATGAATTTTTTATTATTATTTATGTTTTTCTTCAAGCCCTGTTGATTCTCTCTCGACTTCCCCAAAAAAGGGGCGATTTTTCCACTGTTTGGATCTCAAAAACTGAATTTTTATGCTTTTGTTCAGGAGAGGATTGTCGAATTACTTCACGGGGAAATCGAAATCATTCGCCAGCCTCTCTGATGCTTCCGCTGGTTGTGCAAAGGATCTGAGGAAGCAAGAGCACCCCTTTAACAAGCGAAGAAGAATTCTAATGGCGAACAAGATTTCTCGAAGCCGAAGAGCTTCCTACAGCTCACTCATCACCTCTGTACCCTCCCTCCTCTCCCTTGATCATGCTCTCAAAGAGGGAGAGGAGGAAGAAGATTATAGGGGAGAAGAAAACTCCTCCATAGCTCCTCTCCCCAAACCCTTCAGCCATGGATTAAGCAAGGCTTCCAAGCCACCTAGATCATTCTCTCTATCTGATCTTCAACATGTTTAGCTTCGTTTTTCATGGAATTCAAATATATCGTCCTTGATTCTCTCTCTGTGTTTGATCTGTGAAATATGAAAGAAAAAATCATAATTTGATGTGATATTTTTTACAAGATAGAACGGGAAAGGACAACTTATGTAATATATATATATATATATATATATATATATATATTGTAGTGTGATATAAATAAATTATTTAGGCATAAGGATAAGATAAGGTTCTTAGGCCGAAATACGACTAGATGAGTCTGGTGATCTTATCCCTTTGCTTCCTACCTAAAAATTAGAATAACTTAGAACTTTAGACTTTCTTCATTAATCAATATTTGTTTATTTTTAATAAATAATAAAACTGTACCTCCAATGATATTGGATGATTTTATTTCATAAAAAAATTGCATTTGGAAGTTGTTATAAATAGATGGAGGATTAATATGTAAAAATTTGTAAGTTGTGGTTTTTATGCAGTTGTTTTATGTGACAAGTAGGACTATTAAAAAAAACTTGTTGTTGGCGAACAGTTTATGTTTGGTTCGTCAATGAGTTCATGTTCGATTCGTTCGATAAGTAAACGAGACGAACGTGAATAATTTTTTTTTCGTTCGGTCAGTTAAACAAACCAAGNTTCTGCAGCGCGTGCGCCGCCTTCACCGGACACGCGAACTCTCGCAGCTCGCCGTTAAACAGAACAAGCTTCGACGTCGTAATCGGAGCCACCGAGGTCGCCTCGCAGGAAGCGCAAACCCCCATTGCAGCGAATGGAATATTCCGGCGATTGCCGTCCGGCTGGAGATATTAGAGGCAGAGAATGGAAATTTTGGGGGGGCGGTAATGAGGAGGGAAAGGGGGCGGAGGGTATATAAATGGGTTGATGGGGCTGATGACAGGCTGTAAAAGGTTGCGTGGACAGCCTGGAGGCGAGAGTGGGAACTGAGAACCGTCAGAGGAATTTACGTAAAAGGGTCTAAGATTCTTTCAAAACTACGGACGGTTGGATTTGTGCCATTTCGGTTTTCTGAGTCAGAGAAATTGAAATTTGTGGCTTATGGGTCCGGTGGGTGATGCATCACGGCTGATGTTATAGGCTAAGATCACCGGAAGGTTAGTTTACCGACCAAAATAATTGTGTTTAATGTATGGCTGTGAATTTAACTCAAATATGATTGATCGTTTCAAAATGGAACCGAATTTTTGCTTTCATCAAGATAAGATCGAAACAAACAAGCCGAGCAATGATTAGAAATTTTAGATTAATGTACATCAAAATGTGTCAGCACGAATCACAAAGATATCTCATGGATGGCGAAAGAGGTGGCATGACCCCACGGGACATACTAATAGTGAGTCATGATTGCATGCTCAAATGTCCAATTCCTTGTACCGCATTGATGGAGCGCCTCAGATGAATAAGAAACGAATCACCTCCGAAGGGTCTAAGTGGCCAGAATCACTCTGATGACGCCTTTCAATCAAGATACACCGGGAAAGAGAAATGAGTCATCCAGTTCCAAGATGATTGATGTGGACCTTCAACAAGTAGCCGCTCGACCTAATAGTTGTCCGACCTAAACAGAGCCACCTAGTTTGAGAGTCGCCCGGCTTCAGGGTCGCTCAACATAACGGCCGACTGACCATATCCATGGGCCCCACGGGCCAAATTTATGTACGGATTAAGGTACCCCTCCGTACCGAAATACTTTAGGGGTACAATATGTAATTGTATACTAAATCATTCCTATAAATAGGGGGTTCCATTTCGTGAGTAAATTTTACAATTTTACTATATAATATTGTGTCCCTCTCTCCCTTTCTCCCTCTAGTTCTCTGGCGCTTTATTATTTAAGTGTGTCTCCTGGACAGATTTTGGTTCAACGTCATAAAATATACATTGAGGGTGGAGCCATGTTGTCAAAAAGAAGGCGAACACAACGGACATAGAGAGAAGGAAATGACCGAAGAGTAGTAGTTAACATGGATCCCCACAAGACGACATGGAGCGTATGTAGAGAGGAATGGAGGAGATGACGACTCGGGTCATGGAGTAGATGTTAGATCAGATCATCGAAGTTCTGAGGGATGTCACAGCCTTGGCAGAAAATCAGGCCTCAAAAGAACAACACCAGCCACCGGAGGTGGCAAGAGTGCACAATGGAAGGAGGGCGAACCACTGTCCTGAGGGTGCCTCCGACTCACATCGCAAAGAAAGTGCAAGATTCACACATGTGGAAAGGCAATGCTTAGGGCGCACTGAGGAGCCACGAACAACCAAAGAACACTTTCTCCCTCCAAATATATAGAGTAGAGCCCCTGAAAAAATTTAAATTGTCGACCTTTGAAGCTTACAAGGGGTTGTTAGACCCCAAAGACCATATTGATGCATTCAAGTCTGCATGTGCTTGCTTAAGATCTCAACTGCATTCAAGTGTATTCTATTTTCACTTTGAGGTCTTCACCCTTGAAGTGGTTCAATGTGCTTTCGGGTGGGAGCATCAGCAGCTTTGCTAATTTCAAGAGGTTGTTCTCAGTGTAAATTGTTAAAGCCTAGAAACCAACCAAGAGTGTGCAGTCCTTATGGCAGCTCAAGCAAGGTCAGCATGAGAGTCGATGTATTCGTTGCATGCTTCCATAGGAAAATTTTGGATGTGAAAGACTATAAAGTAGACACAGCGGTAGCCACCTTGAAGAATGGCTTGGGATCTGAAGGATTTCCTACGACATCAGCATTAACAAACCCCAAGACTTGGTTGAGTTGTTTGAGAGGGCTAACAAACACATGTTAGTAGAGGAGAGCCCTCTCTAGCAAAAACCAGAGAGTCACAAGGCCCGGAAGAGAGCTCCTCTCAACAATGGATCAAGCCCAAGGGAGGAATGTAGAACACTCGTCAGACACCATTTCGAGGAAGGTCAATCCTTTCACGATAATGGAAAGACCTGAATGATACAACCAGGACGGTGGTCAGGTGAGAAACTGAGACCTGTGACCGACCCAATACTATGAGAGGACGACACAAGATTATGAACAGTTGTATGAAGACTACAAGGGGCTACGAGCTACCTAGTTTAGGGTATCGATAGTGGAAATTATGAATGCCATGTAAGTAAAAGAATACTTCAAGGAGCCCGCACTTTTAAGAGCCGAAAGTTTTCTTGAGACATGAGGAAGTACTGTTGTTTCNCGCAGACTGTTCAAAATTTATATTATATTTTCCTTAACGCAGATGTCTCTATTAAGGAGCAAGAAAATCATGGAACTTTAATATGTACATTAAAAAAGTGTCAACACGAATCACAATGATATCTCAAAGATGACGAATGAGGTGGCGTGGTTGATGTGGACCAAGGGTGTCTCAGGATCACATGCTCAACTGATCAGTTCCTCGAACCACAGAGACCGTGCCCCTCAAACAAATAAGAAAGGAATCACCCCTAAAGGATCACATGCCCAACTACCAAACCCACTCGAACGAGCCCGCCGCCTTCTAATCCATATACACCAAAAAAGAGAAACAAGCCCTCCAGTTCCAAAGCGGTTGATGTGGAACTTCAGCAAGTAGCCACCCAGTCTAAATAATCTCCCGGCCTAATGGTAGTCATAAATAATGGCCCACTGACCATATATATGTGTAGCTCGGGCCAAATTTATATAGTTTAGAGGTACATTATGTAACATGATACCGATTCATTCTTATAAATAGGGGTTCAACTTCATGAATAAAATGTTACACAATTTTATTGTTCAATATTGTGCTATTGCTATATATTTGTCTCTGTCTCTCTCACTATCAAGTGCTTTGTTCCTTAAGCGTGTCTCCTGAGCATATTCGGATTCAACAATCAATCTTTTTTTCAAGCAAATTTCGAGCGATACATGAATCAGCTTGAACTGACTCGAAATTAGCTCGCAGTATTTTTCATTTATAATATATATATATATAATACTAAGTCAAATTAAAAAAAACGAGTCACGAGTCAATTTCAAGTTGATTTCAAACTGAAACAAATCCAAATAATTTAATTTCAGCAAACTAATTTCAATTTTGAGTTCGATCGAGTCGATTCTGAGTTGAAACAGATCCAAATAACTCTATTTGAGCTAGCTCGTTTCAATGCAATTTCAAGCAGGCTCGACTCTAAATCGAATATAAAGAGCCTCAAAATTGAATATAAAGAGTCACTAACTGATTTCGAGCCGCACTAAATTTATTCGAGCAAATTTTAAGCCGACCAAATTCAGCCCAAAACCGGATCATTAACCGCCCTAGAATCATACATGGGTTGATAATTATCCATTATAGCATTTCTACCGGCTAGTTGGCTACACTGCCGGTGTCTTGGAAGGTTACGCGCAACCATTTTAANACATACATACATATACATACATATATAGATATATATATATATATATATATACATATATATATATATATATATATATAATAAACATTAAAAATCGACATAATTGCACCCATTTAACTATTTAAGAGCTATTCAATAATTTTCAAACTCGCATCAACCTTTTATAAGGCCGTTACAGCAATATTCCTTAAATTTATTAAGGGCATGAACATAATTAGATAAGATATTATGTATTTACTTAATTAACATTTTGGCTTTTAAATTTATATATAATTATATATAACATACCATCATTATTATCATACCAAAATATACGAAAAGTGCTGAGATAAATCCGTATTGTATATATATATATTAATAGTGTTGTAAATAAAAAAAAAATGTAACAGCACAAATATCGAAGATATTCGACGAACAAATATGGTGTGGCCTCACGGGGGGCCTGCCAATGATGAACCGATATCTATCATGCCTAGTCGGACTAATGTATTTTCCACGTGAATGAAACTCGACCACCTTTTTAGAAATCAATCTACCGGCACAAGACCCATGCAGATGAATCCAACATTTTTTTCTAGTCCGATCAGATGAGTGAAAGTGAATCGCCCGACCTCGGAATAGTTGGTCGTAGCTTTTTGCTCGACATGTGTAGGAATAAACTCTCAACAAATAGCCTAATCGGCGGTTTACTCCAGGCACCAACAAGCTATTGCCTTATGAAAATGAAGCCAGGCAGGAAGCTGCCAAAGGCAATCAGCTTTGTCCTGTCGGCGACTTCTTAGGGGTCTTCCGGTTCCAATATTCTTGTACTAAATAAAATACCCCCTCTATGCTACATGTACGAATGAGCAGAGCTATGAGTAGAAACTTTGAATAAGCTCGAACTGATTCGAAATCGGCTGGTACTAATTTTCATTCATAAAAATTATGTATATAATACTAAGTTAGTTTAAATGTAACGGTGATTTCGAGCTGAAACAAATCGAACTAACTCAATTTCAGCTGTTAGTTGGATCGAGCCGATTCTATGCGAGCCGACCCGAACTCAGCTCGAAATCGGATTGTAGCAATTTGCTCCGTTATCATTACAGTGTTAACGTTTAGGAACAAGTTGTCTACAGCGCAGGTGTCATGCAGCTGTGCGTTGGTAGGCTGCGCGTAACCTTTTTTATTTTTGAGGAAGAATTGAACCACGACAAAACTATTTGGAAGTTGACGGCTGTTGATTTCTCAGTATTTTATTTCTACTTAAAATATGTGAGAGCTCCATTTTTTTAAAAATGTTTTCCTTAAAATAAATTAAATTTAATATACTATTATGGATTCAGGATTAATTAATTTTTATTAAAATTTACATGTTTAAAAATACACGGCCTGCATTTATTTTATTTATTATTAAAAATATGTCATGCAAAATAGACATAATTAATACATTTAATTTGCGTGTAACCAATGAATTCTTGTATTTTAAGATGCATGTATTCGAATTATTATATATTTTTTTAAAATATTCATATTTTAAAAATAGCTTAGAAAATGAGGGTTATTCAGAGGGTACAAACGGGTTATATCCGTTTTATACCCTCCCGTAACCTCCCTGTGACTGCCGGAATTACATAAGCACAAAACTTATTTGGGTTACAGATAGGTCACACGTAGGTTACAGGAAAATTAAAGGGGTATAACACAAATACTTTCCTACAAAATGACGTTTAAGATTTTGATTGGTTGAATTTTAAAAAGAATTAATTGTGTTAAGTTGAATGTAAAATAGATGAAAACAATACAAAATTATTTTTTATTCAACTAAAAATGAAATAAATATACGAAAAGTGCTTGGACAAAATCCAATGGGTTAATAAAAGATTTATATTATAATAGTGCATAATATATGAATATTATTTTATTCAAGAAAGGGAAGAATTTTAATGCAATTATCCTAAAATATTAACTATTATAAATTTCTATTTGTGAATATATATTTGAATAATGAAATAATAAATTATTATGTCTCATATAATGTTACCTGTTGAACTTATTTCATCAATTTGGATAATTTCTATCATAATTTAGTTATTTTTTTATTTCTTGACCGATTCATTTAAGGGTCCGTTTGGGACAGTTTATAAGTGCGGGCGGTGTTTTCAAAACACCTCCGTACCGTTTGGTTCGCACGTTTCGACAGCTTATCCGAAATTGCGTTTGAGTTGTTACACTAAATGCAGGCCGCAGGTCGACCCCTGCTGCCGGCCCGTGGGCCGCATTTCAGGATAAGAAGTTCCTGAAAAGCATAAATTGTCCCAAACCGACCCTAAATCAAAACTATAAACAATATTTTAACTATATGAATAACATATTTATGACAAAAATAAAAAATAAAATAAATTATTAAGCATAAATATTCAAAATAGGGGGAATAAAATCATATTCATTGTGTCTTAATTTACCCATAAATAGCATTATATTATTTGCCTTTTATGCGCACGTTGCCCGCGTGGTTGAAGAAGGTTCATGGGAGGCTGCATGGTTGGCCCCATGCCTGTCATGCATCATGATATTCCTTTTATATTTTACTAGGGGCGTTTTACATGCAACCACCCTTTCTTATGTATTTACATATATACCACATCAGATTCAGGGGTTAGATATGTAAATACATTAGAATTGAAAGGCATGTGCATAAATCTTCATTATTTTAATTGTCCAAATTGATGGATAAATAAATTTGATTTTTTTTTTATTTAAGCTAGAAGATTAATTGAACTAAACTTTAATATAGTTTAACTCATTTATTAAAATTCACAAAAAAAAAAAATTATAATTTATTTGGTATTCTATATTTATAAGATATATTATTTAAATTAAATTTGATTAATTAGAATTTATTTAGTTATATATTTGATTTTTATTTTTATTTTTTGTTTCAACTAATTAATTTTTAGTACTTAAATATATTTTTTTATTAAAAAAAACACATTTATGACATATATTTTTTTATTTATTTCGCATAAATTAATTAAACATTGAATTGAAATTTATTCAATTATTTTTCTATTTTTAATTATAAAATTTTCTTGTTGATAATTTATATAAAAAATAAAAATACACTAAATTTTTTAATCATTTTACTAGTTTTATATGATAAATCGTGTAAGAAATCAGTATGTTAATTTTATATCGTAGTGAAATACTCAATTACTTTTTATTTATTTAATTAACATAAATAAGCTAAGTACAAATTAAATATAATTATTTAAAAAAAAAACTTAAGCAAATTAAATATGAATAAATACGTGAAAACCCGGCCATAGATCGAACTCAATTAACCCGAACAATTTATGAATCAACCAAGCCAACTCCAATCTATATCATACTCGGCTTTGCTCGAGCGAATATTACGTCCATCATTCACATATACAAAACTTCAAATTCACATACATCCCATTGACTGAATTGATGAAAAAAGGAAACAAAATGTGGTACCGAATAGCAGCACATGGTGCCGGCGGGCCTTCACACCCTGCAGTCGCTGCAGCGTCCAGATCCGATGTCCATTTGCCGGATGGTTGATGCATTGCCGGGGTTTAATATACATTTTATGGAATATTTTGTTTCTTACTTTGTTTTTATAATAAGCTTGGCTTGTTTCCTCAACTTCTAAGTAAGACTGTGGCAACACATTTTAATAATATGGGAATCATAATGAGTTGAATCTGATGGCTTCTTGAATTAATTTATTAAAGATATGCACTCCAACCATCTAACATTATGTATTTTTAATATTAAATATGTGGCAGTCTAAGGTTAATAAAGTAATTATGGTGATTGGGATTATATTTGAACTGCCTTTTTTTTTTTTTTTGGAGGTGGTTGTGAATGAATTCATCTAAATCTTGTCGCATAAAGCGAGAAGTCATCAAATTCACCAAAATGTAGGGTTTATTCGGGGCTACTACAGTTATTTGAAGTAGCAATTGTGAAACTGTTGGGGAAGAAACTGTTGCTCAAAAAACTATGATGGTTGTGATAATTTTTTTTTTTTTTTTCAAATGGTCGAATCGTAGCTTTCTACCAGCCAACACACTTGTACAAGTTAGGTTACAAATTACAGTTTTTTCATCGTGATTTTCTTAAAAAGTAGGCAAATACATGAAAATGTGGGGTGGTGCGACACCACCACCACAAACATAATGTGAGTGTTGCTGGCATACTTTATTGAACTATTGAATCCTTGAGAGGAAGTGATGAATTATCCTATTTGTGAAGGATAGGGGCGAGCATTCGATAGGTTTTGACGGATTGTTTTTCAAATCGGCCAAATTTTATTGGAATTGAAATCCAAAAATTTGAAAAACCAAACCAATTCTAATTTCTGATCTTTTATTTTTTTAGAAGTTAGATGTAATTGTCCATTGTAACTTAATGGTCATTTGGACATTAGGCGTACCACGCAATTGTTATGTACTTATATATATTCAACATTTCAACTTTGATATGTATATATATATATATATATATATATATATATATATATATATTCTTATGGTAACTAAAGATAACAACTTACAGAACGATCAGATCGAATGAGAGAAGAGGGAAGAAAGTGTTACGATAGATATAGATCTCCTCTTCTCAGAGCGAGGAACGTTAGGGCACCAAATGGGGAAATCGAGTGAGGAACGTTAGGACACAACTACGGAAAGCGGATGAGGCAGAGGGGTAAGTAATGTAAAAACCCTTCGAATCACTCGATCGCGGTACATTAGGTGCGGGTTGCGGTACTGTAGAAAGGAGATTGTGCGTTTTACGGGGGGCATCCGAAACGCTCGAACCAAATTGAATGACTGCATTTTCAAAACGCACAATCAGCAAATAATCCCCCGAAACGGACCCTTAATGGTAATTTGGACATTAGGCGTGCCGCACAATTTTTATGTATCTATATATATTCAACATTTCAACCTTGATATTTATATATATATCACACTAGCATCATTATAATCAAAATATATGCATGAAAAGGAGTGTTTTAATTCAGAAAAAAATTAAAACTATAGACATTTTTAATACTGTATCAAAGATTAAATGTTATGTATATAGATAACTATTTATATTTTGATATTACCCATAAGAATTTTGTGGTATTTATGTAAATCCCCCAAATCCAAAATGTTGCATCTTGATCCAAAACTAAAGGGTGAAAGCTCGCAGCGAGAGGAGTATAGATAGATTCTGACCAGCAGAGATTATTTCAACTATTCGCATAATTTTTATAAAATGTTAAAATAAATTTATTTTTGTCATATTCATCCAAATCAAAACTCTAAATTACATTTTTATCCATGCGAATAACACATTGAAAAAAAAATTATAGAAGTCCAAGGGAAAATATACGTATGTAGCGCTGCGTACGTCGGGAGGTTATTCGGAGGGTATACGGGGGTTATATTCACATTATATCGCTTGTAACTTCCATATAACATATCTATAACTTATAAATAAGTTTCACGCTTCTATAGTTTTGGTAGGTACAGGCAAGTTACAGAGATATTACATGGGGTATAACACGGATATAACCCTCATGTACTTTCCATGTATTTTCTGAATAACCTCCGACGTACGCAGCACTGCGTACGTCTTACGTGCTACGTGCGCAAATATTTTCTCAGTCCAAGACACTTCATATTATTTTATTATTATTAATTTTAAAAATACTAAACAAAGAAACATAAATTCGAATGAAGAAAAATATATCTTTATACATAAAATAATTTTTAAGTCTTTATCATCCCATAAAATGCATTATTTTATTTGCCCTTTTTCTGTAAAATAAATTGCCTTTCATGAGCACGTTGCCCACGTGGTCGAAGATGGTTCGTCGGTGAATAAAAAAGTATATATATATATATATATATATATA
>JXCR01145315.1:27101-58943 GCA_002079205.1 Phalaenopsis hybrid cultivar | reverse complement strand
GAATTTGATAGTTTCTTGAATTAATATTTAAAGATTTGCACTCCGGCGATCAAACATGATGTATTTTTAATATTATTATTTAAAGTATATTTTATAAATAAATGTTACCCTTCAAAGTATATTTTAGGAGAAAATATGTTATCAACAAATTTTTATCACATGGCATAAATCCCGGACGACGTCATGAATCTCGAAATAATTTTTATTAAGAATTTTCATAATTTTTATTAAGATTTTTTTTTTAAATTTTGATGAAAATTTATCCGAAAGTTTGATTTCAGAGAACTTATAGTCGGACTGACTAGCTTGACGAAAAAGAGCCAACAACATCAATATTGGTCCAATCTCGATAAAATCAAGTCCACATCAATAAAACAAGAATCACGAAATGCAATGCGGAACCCCGACATATATTACAGTGTGATGAGAAATTCTACAGAACAACACTCTACACATAAACTGTAAAAAAAAACACCTCGAATATGGCATAACAAAGCACTCCAAATACAGTGCAACAACACAGCTTGATGACAGTGTAACATTGCACCCAAGAGATAGTGATTTTCTCAAGACTCCTATGACGCTCTCCCTGCAGCCCACCAGTATGACATATGTGACCAACCACGAATTACGTAACTCATAGCTCCTGCAGCTTTTGACTCCAACCTCTGTAGCCTACAAATGTCATCATAGCTTACCACTATGGCCCACACGACTAATTAGGGTCTATTTGTTCTGCTTCTCGTGCATCTCTTGAAACCTGCCTCTGCGGCCTACGAATGTCATCACAGCTCACTGTTACCACCTACATGACCAATTATGACATACATGGTCCACGACTCGTGCATCTCTCAACTCATGCCTTTTGGCATATAGACGTCATCACATATCATTGTTACTACCTTAACGACCAACTATGACATACATGGTCAACAAATCGTGCCGCTCCTGACTCCAATCCATGTGGCCTACGGACATCATCACAACTCACAACTACGACCTACACGACCAACTAAGCTCTATGTGGTCCCCAACTCTTACAGCTCCCAACTTTGGCCCCTTCGACCTACGAATATCTTTACAACTCACCATTACGACATTTTTAACCAGCTATGGCCAACATGGTAGACAACTCTTGTAGCTTCCTACTATGACTTTATAGCTAACATGCGCTCCTGAAGTAATTAAATTGGCCCACACGACCAACTGTTACCATTGATTTCAATTATGACCCATACGACAAGCTGGCGCTATAATCATCATCTACAATGTTCAAGGCGAACTAGTACCACCAGAACAATCCATTGCGACCCTTGCAACTTGCTATCAATGAGAGTTACTTTCATTACAACCATACCATGACTATTAGCTATGAACTACCATTGTATATTTACAATTATCGACTTTGTAACTCCATCTTCCCTGATTCAAGAGAATTGTACCCATGTAATTATCATTCAATGTGAATTATTTCAACAGGATCTGACCCCATGATTTTTTACACTTTTCAAATTTTTTGCATAAAAAAGTCAAGGTGTCTCGTCCTGGCTACTTCTCTTTAATTACTTGAGTGTGTGTTAGATTTTTGTGCAACACTAAGACGATATCAATACTTTATTGCCGCAAACCTTCCATCAAACTTCAATCATGATGATTGCCAATAAACTTGAATAATCTGAATGCATCTAAACCTTTAAGTCACACAAGATCAAATCTCATCATATTCATCAAAATTTTATGTTGATAACTTACATTATCATACCATCGATTTCATCAGAAGAACTCGCGAACTCACCTACTAGTGAAGGAGTTATTCATGCAAAAAAAAAAAAAACTTCTCCATTTTCTTAGTATACTCACTAGATTAATACCAATTTTATGTTTGTTGTATCTAAAGTATTTTTTTTCTCATTGTAGGTTTGTAATACTCCTACATTCCTTGAAAAAAAAAAAGAAGCAAACCATGATCACCATATTTTTATAAATGAATTGAGACAGGGCAACACTATTTATGGTTAGGATTATGAGTAATTATAGAATTTGGAATTTGGAAAAGTTAGAGGACTTCAATCTATTATCTTAGCCTCATATTTAATTTATGAAAAAAATTTAAAATTAAAAGTAATAAGAAAAACATTATAAAAAAATTAAAATAGTAATATATTCATTTCAATAAAACCAATAATGCTAGAAAACTCCTTTGTATTACCATTTAATATGATTTGATGAGTGACAAACACTAGAAATTTATTCATAAATAGCTACTTTGAGAAAATTTTTAAGCAAATATAAGAAAATTTGCACATGCAAGGAGTGCATTAATAAATAAGATTCCAATTTTCATGAATAAAAATTCAAAAAAAAAATTCTCATAATTTTTAATTAGTTAATTTTTATATTCTATGAATTTATAAATTTGAAATAACTTTTCATGTCAAATAAAAATATTTTAAGCGATAATGTTTCGTGATGTCTCCAATATATGCCAATGTTTTACAGTTTCATGAGCTCTAGTTTGTTATTAGAAAATCATCAACCCCATTTATAAGATAGTTTTTAACAAGTTTTTTTAAGAGAAATATAGGATAGAGAGAGAATTTATTATTTAGGGTTTAACTCTTTGTGGGAATATTTATAAGATTTTGAGTAGAAGAGAAGAAGAATTTTTTAGAGTATTCAAGTAAATTTTTAAAATTGTAAAACAAAAGTATTAATTTTTGCTAGGAAAATTAAAATTGAACCCAAAAAAAAAAAAAGAACAAGCCAAGCTTTTCACATACACTTCAAGGGCTGTGCTCCCCACCCATATACTGCAATAGATGGATTCATTTAAATTTTTTTAGGTTTTTTTAGCTTTTTTTTTTACTATTTTATGAATTTTTGAATTTCATTTTGCAATTTTTGTCCCTAATGAAGCCTCTAGATGAGAATTTAAATTATTGAATGCATATTTGAGCTAATTACCTTTGAGAATTTTCATCTTAAACAAGCAAAGTTTACAGTAAATATTTTCTTTTGAAGTTATAATTTGACTATCTATTCTCATGAGACATAGAGTTTTCGTTCTTACTGTTCAATCCAAATATGTCATGTAATGCATACCAAAGGATCCAAGCGATAGAGACAAGGAGGGAGAGAAATAAAGGGAGGAAAAGAGATGCAAAGGAAATAAAACAACACACACATACTTGTCCCGTGAAGGCGAACTGCAGTATTCCTATGCTCCTTGACCAATTTTACATATAAAAATAAAGATTACAAAGTTAAAGGGGAGAGAGTTTCTCCCTATAGGGAATGGGTTTATAGAAAAAAAACCAAAATGTCCCTTTGACATGCATTGAACCCCCTACTTATAGAGGATAAAGATCCAGAAAATTAGAAAACTACATATATGCCCCTACTTTGATGAGAAGGATACAATATATTATTATATTTTGTCGTATCTTTTCATATTTGTAAATGATTTAGATGTCTTTTGATAATTCTTGACTCTTTAGTCTGCGGGTCCTTGAGTTGATCGACCAAGCTGGTGTTGATTAGCTATGCTACTTGGGTACCAGGTGGTCTTCAACCTGGGAAGCCGATCGGTTTGAGTGTGGTATCCGGTTGACTCAAGCTTGCTTGGTGGGCTAGCCTGTTCTTGGTGATCATTAAGGGAAGAGTTGGGAGTGTATAACGATATTTGTGAAGTTGTTGATGATGTTAGCCCTTGGCTTAGTTGGGGGAGGTAACCTGCTTTCAGCCAACCTAGATAGGTCATTGGTCGATTGACTTTATGGTGGTCCGTTGACTATGGTCTAACCAACCAGTTGGCTTCAAAAACATTAGTGTTTGATCTTGATTATCAGGCAGCTTTGAGAACCATACAGATCTTTTTTAGATGTCATATTAAGTTCCTCAAATTTCTTATTCCTTTGCAGTGACAACTATGATAAGAACAATATAAATTTCAATGCAATATGCTGAATCTTATTAACCATATTTTAAAGTAATAAATAAACTCCTTGAATTTTGGTGCCCAAGAACATTATATTTAGAGCGTAAGAGGGCATCTTAGTCTTAAATCTATTCTTGTTCTTGTCTTTCGTTGTGTATTAGTGATTCGATTATGGAGAAAGGTTCTTGTTCGATGCAAAAACCTATTTTGGTTACAATGCGGGCAACCCTTGGGATAAAATCGTGCTGCCCTGAGGGCGAGCCGTGAAGAAAGAAACAAACAAAGAAAGCAAGACTAATCGAGTGGGTGGGGATAGAGGAGTCATCCAACTCAATTTGAGGTACTCCCGTGAAGGTTATGCCCAAGACTGGGAAGGATTCGGGTGGTTCAGTAGTCGATCCGTCATTGAAGACCCCTATCGTAACCTAAATTCAGCAAGGATCCTCTTGTTGGTCAGGGGTGGTAGCCAAAATCCAATCTTGATGATAGATCATTTCATTTAGACCATTTGTTTGGGAGGAGAATATGGTCAATCGCCAGACCAATCCTTGGTGGCCTAGGGAGAAGCTTCCGAAGGGAATTTGTTGTCCCCTAGAACTTGGACTCACTGTCTGGAAGAATTGGAGGATGTTTTGGTATGACAATAAGAGGTCCTAAATGGTACGTTGGAGGAAATGTGCAGAGAGGTAGTCAATCTTAGTCAAGTGATTGTAATAAGATACACCTATTCAGAGTGTTTGTTCTGAGGTTGAAAGAGTGAATTACTTCAAACTCGGCAGTAAAACATTATATAGAAAACAAGTTGTGAGAGGATTAGCCTGACCAAGACAGTCGAGGACCTACTTGTAAACTATCTTCTTCTGGATTAAGTTCCAAATGTAATTATGTTTTTAAATAAATAAAATATTTAATTTTTTTATATCTCGATTTCCATGTTCACATAATAAATTTTCTCAAATTTCACACACGGTGTTTGAGCTTCTATTGACTCTCTATAATAGGGGTTGAGGGGCCTTGGGTGCTCCTCTCGTCTTTTGCTCTCCGACTTCTCTACTTGCTTTTTTGCTTCTCCACTTAGCTTTCTTTGTGTTTTTTTTTTCCTTTCTATCTTTGAATGGCTCATAGGAGAACTCCCACAACCTTCGGTTTGGAAGTCAAGGCCACGCGTTCTTTTCTGTCTCCATCCCAGGTCGCTTTCATGGAAGAGATCTTCATTTTTGATTTGCCATCAAGTCGAGATCAGCCCGCAAAGATGGGAGGGCGACTGACAAATAAGAGAATGATTTGGTGGTCTACTAGGACCAATTTCAATATGGACTGCCTTTATGTCACGAACTTCGGGTCATTTTCAATTGATATGGAGTTATTATTGTGCATATCAAGCCAAATTCCATTGCAATAATTATGACATACATTATTTTTTTGTTGCCGAAAGGGGATCCCATGGTCGACTAACTTGTTTAGTCACATGTTCTCTTCTCGTGTGAAGTCGGACGGTTATGTACAATTTGGAACAATCAGTTGGTCCCAATTTGTTGGGTTAGAGAATAAAATTAAAAACTGGAATTACAAATTTTTCATCGCTTTGTCAACCGTGAGTTGAGGCGTCCTGACAGTTCCGACTAGTGATCTTTTCTAGAAAAAGAATGGCACCGACTACTCTAGAATCGAAGGGGTTGATATTGAGGTTCTGCTGCTTTCATTTTCTCAGTATACCAAGCCAGCTACTATGAAAACAGTTTTGTTCCCGAGAGTTTTGGTCATATGGCGGCAGAGCTATGGGCCGCTTTAGATGTTGCTGAGGTGAAACGGGCAGACGAGGCGATTGCCCAGGCAACCAAGAAAAAGGCCAAGACCGAAGACGAGGCAAAGGCCAAAGCAAAAAAAGCCGAGCAAGAAACGACGATGGCTAAAGGGAGGCCGACTAAGGCAAAAGGCAGGCAGTTAACTTTGTAATTGTAGGTGAGGACTTTCTCTTTTTTGTTTCTGCAACCACCACAGTGATTCAACAGATTTTGACTAATGAACTGATCATCATGGACAGGAAGGGTGCGACCCATGCTTTATTGGAATCACATAATTTTGATCTAAATATACAACAAGATAAGCCATTTTTTATTTTATTCCGCCAAAATTGGCACTTATTTGGTGCTCTAATTAATTTCTAAAAACCTTTAATAAAATTTAAGATAAATCTAATATATTTTTTTTTTTTTGCAATTTGAATCATTTAAATATCGATGGAACATTTTCTAATTTAATATTCATAAATGTTTAAATTATTTTAGAACTAACTATTAAGCTAAGGCTTTGACTTGTTTTAAATTCAAAAAATAATATATTAAGAAGAGTTCAATTGAATTTAATTGAGATTATTTCAACTATTTGCATAATTCTCATAAAATGTTAATAAATTTTTTTTGGCATATTCATCCAAATCAAAACACNTATATATATATATATGAGAATAATTGCGCATCATTTGCCAGCTAGCTTTTATAGACTGACTAACTGGTCTTCAAACCACGAGATCATGGTGGGAAACCAGGGTCAATATTGCAGTTTATAAAAATGATCAAGCAATTAAATATGGCCAACTTGTTGACATATATTATTGCAGCCAGCTAACTAAAACAAAATTAATTTAAGATAAACACGCATCATTTTGTTGCTAATCTCCAGTCTTGATTATAGTTTAAGCAAAGCCTGCTAACAGTTGTAGTGTAGTGGAAAGCTCTAGCACAAAACATTATAATTTACATGTAAATCATGCAATTACATACATACCATATAATTATTATGTATTTTGGTTATGAAATATCTAAACTCTGATGTTCATATTTATAACATTCGAAGTAAGAAATACAACTATTAAAGCTTAACCACCACTTTCAAACTGTCGTTGCTTGGTCACGACCATCTCACTGGTGGTTTGCCGTCACCATTTCCCAACCATCATCATCATCTTACCGTCGCGACTGCCAGACTACTGCTCTCTGGCCTCTGTCACCATCAGACCACTAATGCCTCGCTGCTGTCGTTGAGCCGCCATCATCGCTGGATGACCGTCGCCGCTTCCTGACCATCGCTAACCGATTGCAATCACCAGCCTCTTCTCGGTCGCCACTGTCGAACCCCAACCACTGTCAGACCACCACTGGTCCACCACCATTGGAGCACTACTGTCTGATCACCACAGGACCACTGTCGGAGCATCAATCTTTGTTGGATGATGAATTCATTATCATTCGATGACTCGTGAAATAACATCCATAATGAATGATACCAATGTGAGCAGGAGCTTCTAATTGTGTAACATGATTATTATTATTATCCATTTCTCATTTTTATAAGTTTAATAACCTCTTAAATCCCTCTCTCTCTTTTATTAATGTAATGGTAATTCTCTGGAAGTGGGACTCTTGGCGGTGACCATGTTGTATGTATATGCTTATTTGAAAGTCGACTATTATTGAGTACAGTGATGCCTTGCTTGGTGGTTAAGCTTTGGTCAAATTAAATGTTAATGTGTGAATAAATTGACTAGTGTTAGCAGTGGTGTGGAGAAGTGCAAACGAAGTCATTGGTCATTGGCATGAATGTCAACTGTAGCAGACAAATTTGCTGGCATCAGCAGACATTAACATTTGTGTCTAAGGGTGTGGTTGGGGTGGCTGATGTTTCTTCAAGAAACTGTTATAAAGAAGATGCAGCTTTTTAGAAGTTGTCAGAAAGCTGCTGATAAAGAAGCAACGTCTCTTAAGGAGATCTACTTTGTTGTTGTTGTTTATGCCGAGAAAGACTGTTTTGCCCATATATATATAATATATTGAAATAAATATATTTTTGAGAGTATTCAGAACTAAATAACATAAGTAGGCGTACCGATAAACAAAAATAACAATTTAGTCCCAAATACTCTAATACATAAAAAAAATGATTAGCTATTTGAAACTAGCAACTACAATAATGAGGACAACAATGATAATCAACGGGCCTAGAGTGATATTTGGGTTGAAATCCAGATGATCAAGTCTTGGGAACAATCTCCACTCCATCCCTGAATCTCTCCTCGACTGATCACGATATGGAGGGACCTCGTCAGTGTCATCAACCCAACTGAAGTAGTTGCAATCTGCAGGGGTCCTGCTTACAAGACATGAATAAAATCTTTCCCCATGCCTTCCCTTTTAGACTGGTACAGAACACACCAATCACTACAATAATAAAGAGGAACTTTTGAAGTGTTTGATGATCTTGAGCTCATATTTCATGTTATTATAATACAATATTATTCTAATTAAGAAAATTAAGTTGATGCAATAATTGAAAAATTCTAAAAAATATATAAGCAATCTTAAAATTAAGAATTAAAGTTTATCGGTGCACAAAAAAAGAAAGGTACAACACAACTTTTTATTTATATTTTGGAAAACTACATCGAGAAAAAAAGCAACAAATAACTATGTTTCTAACAGGGTCCCATCCTAAACTAGTGGCTCCTCAATTTAGCTTCTTCCACAACTTCAGTTCTTCTTAATTTGATCTCATTTATTTTTCAATTGAGTTTTGTTGTACAATCTACAGGTTCTTTCTTGAATGAGTTTCGTTATATTTTGCCTACATTTCTTATTGAAATGTGTGGTTGGTATATTGTAATTTTCTACCCCTTTCAAGCATGAATCACATAAAATTATCTCCGTCTCTCTATCCTAAATAGTGGATATCTCGCCTTATCTAAGTTAGAAAAAAAATGTATCAACATGATTGACATGTAAAACAACAATACATGAACCTAAAACAAGATTATGTGAAATAAAAAGTAAAAGTAATGCTCATAATCAATTCATGGATATAAAAAATAGCTCCATCTAGATGACCAATTGTGTTATCCAAACATAAAGACCATATAGCATTCATGTCAAATCAGCATGATTTTTTTTTTTTTTTTCATATTCACAATTGATAATCGGTTGAGATTTTTATTACGTGTTTTCCATCATCGCTCTACTAACCATTTCACAAGAAATGTGAAATGTGCCCACCAAATTTTCTTCTGAAAGCATCACCGTAAACGAAAACCAAGCAACCAACGGATCCATAAAAAATCCGAAGTAATAAGATCATATAAATCTCGAGAATTATTTTCGATAAGTTAATAGCGTCCACTTCACCTCAACATATCTCTCTTTAGATAGATATATGAGCACGAGTTCAATTTATCTGATAGATTATGCTGGGTGAATCGTCTGCTCTTGCTTCCTCTTAAGTGTAGAGAAGTTTTTTTAGTTTTCTTATGGTAAAACATTTATAAATAGAATTGAATATGTTTCGTTGCATATTTGAAGTTTGCATGACAGATGAACACTAGTTATCATACAAACTTCAAATATGCGGTAAATCATATGCAATTTTATTTATAAAGTCTCTGCAGAAGACAACTAAAAGAAAGAAACAGTGCTCAACATTCTTCCCCAAAATGTTACTCCACACTGATGAGGCAAGAGCAAACAATTTAATCATCAAAATTTGTCAGAAAAATTGAAAATTAGTGTTTATATATCTATCTAAAGAAAATAAACCAACAAAAAACTGAAATAAACATGTGAGCATTACCCATATATATTTCATCTCATTGTTTCTATTGATTGATCAAAACAAGTAAATATTATGTTAACTTATCTATTTGGCAAACTTCAAATGTGCAGTAAAACATATGTAATTATATATGTAAAAGTGAGTAGAAGAAAAATAAAAAAGAAGCAGTACTCAAAAATCTCTCCCCTCCCTCCAAAATGTTACTCCACACTCACTAATAAAAAAGAAGCAGTGCTTATCTATCATGCAAACTTACAACTTTGCATGAAAACATATGTAATTCCATCTATAAAATTCTTGCATTAACTAAAAAAAGGATTTCTTAAAAAAATAGATGAACAAAGCTCAAATATATCTAATTTCATATTTTCTAGTGGTTCATCAAGATAGTTATAGATGTTGCTAAATTGTCTATCATGCTAGCTTCAAATTTGTAACAATGCATATGCAATGTCATTTATAAAAATATTTCATATACTAAAAAAGTGAAGTAGTGCTCGTTCAACTCTTTATAGGAGTCAAGTGCAAGCAAATCGACCAACAAACATGGGTGCAAGCATATGTAGAATAAATCCACATAATTCTTAAAGAAATAGATGTACAATGCTTTTATATTTTCTATTCCATAGCTTCTACTGCTTGATTAGAATTAGTATAGATGTTGTTAACTAATATATCAGATAAACTTCTACTTTGCATCAAATCATATGCAAAAATTAAGCAATAAGAGAAGGAAAAACAAATAAGTGTTCAGAAATCATGTCCATCTATACATATGCATTTGAAAGAGGAAGTTATTCAACCATCAAACATCAATGAATACATATGCAAATCAAGAAACACAAAATTTCACAGAAAAAACAAGAAGCACAGATGTAGGTAGCAAATGAACCACAAAAATATAAAATGTATAAAGGAGAAACTTCACCAGAATGTTGTAGTTAATCGACGACACTAAATAGAGGGGGTGAGCTGAACCAGGTTTCAACCCTAACCATACAAATGATATTGGAGGACAGTGGCCAGGGTATCTGCGAGGATAGGGGGTGAGATTAACGGAAACCTGAAAAAACAGGGAAGTCAAAGGCACCGCGTAATGGAGCTCCAACCGCGGAAAACCTTTTCCCCCTTCCGTTTCGACATTCGACCTAATGCAGCCCCCGGCCAGCGAAACACATGAAATAAAAGGATTCTCAAACGCGACTTCTCTTGCTCTGCAACCAAAAACAAAAAGCCACAAAAACTAGGTCCCAAATGGGTCCTAAATTAAAAGTTTTGTATTCTTGTTAATGAACATTGTAGCTAAAGTTAAAGGCACGAAATCCTTATAGGCATTAACAGGAGTCAACAAAGAGTTGATCACCTCATCAATGCTATAAGCATCAATATTTAAGAGCAAAACATTAAAATATTCTTCAAATATATGAACCCCACAACACAAATCTCCCTTTATAGACTTCAAAATTTTGCCCTTAAATTAAGTTACTAGTAAAAATATTTAATAAACTATTACATAATTTATAAAAATTATTATCATTAATTCAATAATAAATCACCCCAAAATTATCATAAAATTCAATCTGCCACAAAAGATATTATTATAAAAATGAATTACATTTATATTTCAACAGAAATTTTGCCTTGGAAGGTCATTCACCACATACTTTTTCCACATAAAAGGCACTTTGGGCTCAACTTTCTCACAAAAAAGACCATTTTTTTTGGGGTCATTTACATAAAATGAATCCAAATCTCACTAGTCCAATGACCATATCTTCCATTAGACTATGACTGATCAGCGTAGAACATAAAACCAACTAATTAACAAAGGGTAGCACAATTTTGCTCTCATAATGCAATTTCTAAAACTCTATGAAACCACCCAAATTATACATCAGTAAGAAACCTAGCACAAGCACCCAAAGCCTACACGCACAATCAAAGCAACAAGTAGCACACACAATGCAACTAATGTGTCTACTGCCAATTGTACTGATTTCGGTTCGGACCCATATTTGGGCCACGGTTGGCACCAGAAGCACCATAAGGACCACCTTGTGGATAATTTCCAGCCGCCGCACCATAACCAGCACTACTGCCGCCGCCGGTTCCCCTCGGTCCACCGGCACCCTGCATATTGCCCCCAGGATAAGGAGGGCCGCGGCCTTGTTGGGGATAGGGAGCACCGCTGTAACCCCCACCCTGGCCGCCTCTATTGGGATGGTTGGGATTGTAACCTCCAACGGGGTTACCTCCTGGAGGGTATCTGTTAGGACCGCCGGAAGGGCCGCGTGGCTTCCCATAGTGGTGGCTCGGACCAGCAGCCATCGGAGGCGGTGCATTATGGATGGGTTGACCGGGACCAGGCCACATTTGGGGATGAGGTTGACCGGTCTGTTGGATGGGAGGAAGACGGGCATGAGGCTGAGGGTGCTGAAGCTTCTGACGCTTCGCCATTTCTTCGTGCTGGCGTTGTTGCTGGCGCTTCTTCTTCGTCTGAAACTCGTGGGAAGATTCGTACTTCGGAAGGCTGTTCAAGGTTGGATTGTGGGGTAATTTTTAGTNCTGAAGCTTCTGACGCTTCGCCATTTCTTCGTGCTGGCGTTGTTGCTGGCGCTTCTTCTTCGTCTGAAACTCATGGGAAGATTCGTACTTCGGAAGGCTGTTCAAGGTTGGATTGTGGGGTAATTTTTAGAAGGCATGAGCATCAAGGCGAGGAGAAATTGTTTGTTGAGACAGTGAAGGGTTTAAGGTTCACCTTTTTGGATCACATGGTAGGGGATCAGCCCAGAAATACTCTGCATCAAGTGCATCTTTTGCTGATATTCTCTGCAAATCAGAAGATGTGAGATTGAACTTTATACAGATAGCACAAGATGAATTATAAGATTCCATATGTAATGTCAGGGGATATAATCATGAAAACTGTCAAGAGACACGGAAATGTTCAGTTAATTGTTGGAAAAACTTGTGCTGGAAAGTTGTTCTAGATCTTTGTGAAGTATATTGATATTTATATAAATGTTCAATGATAATAAATGATCATAGAAATTATAAAATCAATCTTACTATGAAAGATAATTTTTAACTAGGAAGGGTGTGTAGAGAGCTATGTGACTGAAAAATTCACGCCATGGATTTTTCAGATCTTAGATTCAAAAGTTTTGTGATCAATTTTGATTATTTCCAAGGGTTGTGATCAATTTTGATTATTTCCAAGGGGAATCAATCTGAATCTAACAAGATTTAAGAGTGTAGCAATAATTGTATCAGGCAAAGTACCAAAAAGCAAAGATAAAGCTCTATTGTTATGTCTCCAATTAGAACTATTAAAGACGGACAAGCTGTCTTAAAATGATAAATACATTAGAAGTTAGGGACATCTACATACAAACCACCCAATTCATATGTATTTACATATCAACACCTAAATTTTACATTTTTTTTGCATTAATAACAACCGAATCTTTCATCTCACATAAAAAATAGAATCATTTTGACTTTCGAAGAGTGAAATACGCCTTTTCATGTATAGGTAAGGTTGCATGCATGTAAAAATTAAAATTTAAATGAAAAATATGGTAATACATAGGAATTGAGTGGTATGTATGTAAATCTTCCAAATTATAAATGCCAAGACACAGAATTATCCACTACTATTATCAGCAGCTCGTGTAGCCCACTTGGCAAAGAATGCAAAGTTCCTTTCTAATTTAGCTGCTTTAAGGGGTTGGTATAATTGCGATTTAGAACATATTTAGAAGTATAAACAACTTCTCGTAGTAAAGGAGGAAATTTAAATCTTATGCAATACCTGAGATGGATCGAGCATTAACATCCTCTCCAATAACTCCAAGGCATGACGGTCGAAACTGCAAAAAATCAATTATTTTGTAATATTGGAAAATAGAATGTAAAAGAGTAACATATAGTAGGATGTGAAAACTCTTCGCAATTATCAATGCTACAAAAACGACTAAGATAAGCAAATACGTAGAAGGGCCAACTTACTGCTTGAAAAGCTCCCTGACACGTCTCTTCGTTGGCCTTGAAGGCTTGAAGTTGTTATACCAAGGCATCTTAGTAACACCAGGCCAGTTCACCTCATCTGGAGTTCCACAGAGCTCAAAAATCTTCGTCAACTGTTCTGGCTGAAATATTGCGAGAAACAAGCAGTTAGTTTGATTCTCAACTCCACAATAGCCTAAAGTATGGGTGTCAATTTGGGTTTGGGTTAACCGAAACCAAAACTGCTTAGACTCAGACCCGACCCTTATGATTCGTTTAACATAAGGCATAAAAGCTATTCGAGTCAAATTTGGGTTGATTCTAAGTCAATTTAGGGTCGATTTTAAGTTGACGGATCGATTTCAAGGCAATTTGGGTTGGTAGGATGATCTCATTTTTGTAGCACAATTCGAACCCGACTTGAAAAATTAAACAAGTTAAAAATCCTAAACACGAATTCAACCCAAAAACTATCAGGATAACTTGAACCAGAATTTTTCAAGCCTAGATGTAGTTCAAGAAAAAAATGGTAGTGGAGACAATAGTTGGATCAATTGTAAAGTTGGAAATAAAATCATGAACAAAATAGAAAAAACTCCACTAAAAAAATCCTGCATGACAACTTACTGTAGATTGCAGTCAATTGTTAAAGCTTGAATCTTTAATTCAGAACACCAAAAGAAAAAAAAAGAACTTCACAAGGAACACCAAGAACCATGAGTTAAATTTTATTACAATAATGCAATTTACAATGTTCTGCCCCAATACATCTTGCAGCAAGATGCGAGAAGAACAAATGTCTAGATCACAATCTCAGCCAACCCAGTTTGAAATGCAAACTTGTAAAGCAAATTAATAGATTAGCCTTTTAAAAAAAAACTTTTAAGAGGGATCTACTTTTGAATAACATTGTATGAAACGACAAGGACTAAAGACATTTGCAACACAGGTTCATTACTATTATTTTTTTATTCAGAGTTGCATAAAGCACCTTATCAACAATTAAAGACATTTGCAAGTTAGGACATGTATGCAACCTAGGACAAAAGTAACAGCCCTACTCCGATTTCCAGAAAACAGTGAACCCCACTTGTAATTAGGTCCTGCATGTAGGTGCATGGCCGTGAAAGGCATAGTTTGCATTAAAAAAATGAAGAGAAAAAAAAAATTATGATCATTTAAATCAACGGTGCAAGAAAATTTGTTCACTCTCAAGCTTGTTCAATCAAGAAAAAAAATTTCAATTAAAATAATATTTCAATAGATCAACACAATTAGATTTATCACAAAGATTGTTTCAATATATGAAAAGAAACAAACACCAAAATTCAGTTGCAGAGAGGGAGAAAATTTTTATTTCAAACTTTGAGGGGCAAAGCTTAATTTAAGAGTGAAGTTTTCTTTGAATGCCTAATTACAAAAGATTGCTTTCCAAACCAGGCCTACGGCCGATGCTAGTTAAAAATTATATTGCGGTACATCCTCATTAAAAAATAGAAAGTTTTAGCAGATGGAAGAAACAAGTATCAAATAAAATGTCTAATACAATGGCAAAACTAAAATTTGAAGTGAGAAAGGGCAAATAGATTAACCCCAAACATAGAGGGAAAATCCTAAAAACCCAAATTTATAAATTTTTACATGATGAATTATCACATTATCAAACATGAGATATAGAAATAAAGGCTCCGACATACATACATGAAAGTAAGAAATGCTTTGCAAAAGACACCCTACCTCATTTTTCCCAGGTAAGATGGGCTTCCCATGTAAAAGCTCTGCAAAAATACAACCAACAGACCACATGTCTACAGCTGGACCATACTTGGTTGCTCCTAGCAGCAACTCCGGAGGCCTGTATTATAACCATAAAAAAAATAAAAAGTGAACATTAGAGTAGCTTGGTTCATGGAAAACTAACATGTAGTGTTGACATAATCGTTTTGGACGTTCAATGAGCGGACAAGGCACCAAAGTAAAAATAAAAGGTAGAAAGCAATGTTATCATTATTATCATTTGGGACAGTAAATGGTTGTAAACATTTTACCTATACCACAAAGTTATTACACGATTAGTTAAGTTGCCATTGTGATCACTAGAAAATGAGCGTGCAAGCCCAAAATCAGCCAGCTTTAGATTCCCCTCATTATCAATTAGTAAATTAGATCCTGCAGCAGATCCAAAAAAAACAATTAAAGCAAAATAATGTCGTGCAATAATGATTTGCGCAACAAACCAAAAACATTAACCACCTTTGATGTCACGATGAAGCACCTGGTTAACATGACAATAATGTAGTCCAGTTAACAGCTGCCTCATGTAACACTACCATAATGAGAAACAAGGTTCAGTAAAATAAAATGAAGTGATACAATAAAATAAATGAATCACAAAAATGTTACCATACCTTTATTTGCGGTACGGTGAATCTCATGCCAGGACGATCTGCCAGCCCAGTTAGATCGTGATCCATATATTCGAAAACCATATAGATGCTTCCTTTGTATTTGTTCCCATCTGGACATGTCAATAAAATTAAACAGCCTTAGTAATGTTCTTATCAAAATAACCAATAATCATCGGCTAATTTCCATCAGTCTACAAAATAAACAAATAGCTAATAATTCAAATATTCATAGCTATATTATCCGATGATTTGCCATAAAACACACCTGGCTTTCCTTGTTCGTCTTTCTCTGGACCTAGTAACGTACAAAAATGTTACATGTAAGAGAAGAGCCAAAACCAAAACTACAAATCAATTGAAGATCGAACCTGGGGATGTCACAATCTCTTTCAGTTGGATGACATTCTGATGCTGCAGCTTCTTTAGGATCTTTATTTCTCGTATTGCCGTAATGGGAAACTGTATAAGTAATATATTGTTATGAATTTCTAAACTTCGATAGGGCCATTAGCCTAAGATATATTTGTTCAAGCCTGCAGCAAGGAAGATTAGAACCATACCCCTTCTCTTTCATTGTCCATCCTAATTTTCTTCAGCGCTACAATTTCTCCAGTTCTGATTTCTTTAGCCATGTATACTTGCCTGCAATTTCAGAAGCATGAGCCTCGGTATATTATGTATGAAGCACAAAATTAGAGAATAAATATTGCATACAAAGCATAGATTTAATAACATAAGCAAACTAACGTTAGTTTTGTAAATTAAGGAAGTCTAAACGATCAATAATATTTCAATTCAAATCTCTTTGAAATTCTAAATTGAAAAGCCTTCATAAACAAATTTGCAAAGCATAAACATGCTTGAGGTCCGGCTTTAAAAAGGGAAAAAAGCCAATTCTTTAAAAGCGAAATAATTTGGCGCCAGCGAGCTACTGCATACAGCAAATATAGAAAAAAAGACTCGTCTTGTAGAACATAAGCGTGCATGACCCCCAAAAAAGTTGATAAGTTCCAGTTGAGTATGATATTAATAATTAATGAGTTACTTTTTCCAAAAAAAAAACAAAAAACAAAAGGAACACCAACATATGCAAGCTAAAAGTCAACTGATAAGAGCACAGAAACAAAAAACCATGCATGGCAAGACTCGGCAGGAAATATGATCAATCTTCATTTTAGGGGTGTCAAAAATTGATCCGACGCGGCACTTGATTTGAATTCAACTTGAAAAATCCGAATTCAAGTTGACCCGACAGGCTTGGGTCCAAAATCCGAACACATCATTTTTTTTTTTTAGTTGGGTTTAGATTGATCTGCCAACCAGAAATTGAATCTAATCCGTCAAGTTCAATTTGATCCTAAACTTTCTCAAATTAACATGAACTTCACCCAAATAACTATTGCACAGATATTAAAAGAGTTATGCGGTCGGTTTCGGGTCAGATGAGTTGAGAGTGGGTAAGGTTCGAGCTAAACTTATTGACCAATTTAATATTGTAACTGGCCTGCGTTGGGGCCCCTAATTCTTTTCTTTGAATCCAGGATACAATTTATCTCACAACATACAGAAAAAAAGTTAAACAAGAGAGTAGGGGAAATGGGAAGAACCACCACCAAGCCCAGAATGCCTAAACCTTCTATGGCGTTCACAGATATAACTGCATGCATAATACGAACACCCAAAATAAATAAATAAATAAATAAATAAATGTTGGTGTTGTAAATGCTTTTTTCAAAATGAGAGCAAAAGCTAAATAAATATTGAAACAAAATAATAAGGATAGCAACAAAAAATTAATGAAAGGTCAACTAAACAGGTCAAGTAAATCCAATGCTTACAAAGGTAACAATGATGATGAACGAATGCATTTGCTATAAATAAAAGGGAAATCTACATATAAACCCCACAATTCTTATGAGTTTACATATCTAACACCTAAAGTTTGAAATTCACATTTATAACATCTTGGTGTTAAGCCTATGCATTCAAAGGCACATTTGACTATTAAAAGTTAGCAAACGTATTTTTGATGTGATGTTAAAGATTTGAGCATTATGAATGTAAATATTAAAGTTTAGGAGTTAGATGCGTAAATGCAAAAGAATTGTGAGGTATGTAAGTAAATGCCTCTAAATAAAAATAAAATCCAATGACTAGCCAATGGATGAATTAATAAACATTTCTTCTCATCCAAATCTAGAGGAAGAAGAACAAGTATACAAAAAATGTGAAGGCATTGAGATTATCCAACTAACCCATAAGTCCCTTCACCAATCTGCTCCAATTTCTCAAAGCAATCCACACCACGAGAACCCCAAGAGGGGGACTCATCAAGATTTAGCTGTCCAGAAGCAGCCACAGCCATCCAATAGACTATCCAAGTGCTGCATATTCATCAAGCAAATATAATATCATGAGAAATGTGGGAAAGATATTAGCGTCAAAACATAAGAAACATGAGACCATAAATGTATTATTTTCGAAGCAGCTTCATGTTTAAATGAAAAAAAAAAGAAAGTAAAACAAATTAAATAACTGCATTCTGAAACTTGCTCGTTTAATCCTCTACATTTAACTATACATGAATGAACAAAAAAGAAAAGAGAGTAGCACAGACACTTAGTAGAAAAACCAATAGAATTCGAGCTAACATAAAACACTACCAACCACCACAGTAAGAATGACAGTTATTATATGATAAATACACATGAATGATACAGATAAAGTTGGAAAAAAAAAAACTATAGAAATTTTCAAGCGTTCCAAGCCTAATAGAGAAGAGTATATTTAATATCTATCTCAATGTGTAGTATTATAATTCAATATACCCTTAGGATCCTAGGTCCAAAGGGATAGTATCAAGCAAGGACCAAAACAAAAAAAATTGAAAAATAAAACCAATAAATGGACCATATAAACATATAGATGCATGTGCTATCTACAATAAGCATAACCAACTAAAAACTAAGGATAACCTAAATCATATTAATTATACCATAACTTTAATTCCTTAATCTTTCCTGATTACAAAATAATTAACTCATGAAATAGATTAATTAATTCTTTGTCAATGCAATAGTAGTTGGTATTAAATCTAGTCGAATAGTTCTTAAGAAGGTGTTGTTCAATGAAACTTAAGACTCAGTAATGCACTGGAAGCTGCGCTCCAGGCAAACCTAAAGCATTAATATAAGAAAATAAACNAATCTTTCCTGATTACAAAATAATTAACTCATGAAATAGATTAATTAATTCTTTGTCAATGCAATAGTAGTTAGTATAAAATCTAGTCGAATAGTTCTTAAGAAGGTGTTGTTCAATGAAACTGAAGACTCAGTAATGCACTAGAAGCTGCGCTCCAGGCAAACCTAAAGCATTAACATAAAAAAAAAAACCGGAACAAAATGAAAGGAAATCATTATGGCTGTAGGATTAAAAATCACTAGCCAAAACACATGATGTAATCACTGTATGTAAACATTCTCAACAAATCTCACCTGTTAAACGGTGAGGAGGAATTATTTCCGGATCCGGAGGCAGCGATAGGCGTGGATTTATGTTGACTCCAGCGGCTTCGACGGAAGAAGGCGGCAGCCGCGTCAATTGCAGAAAATGATTTAACGAAGGCTCGAGATCGAGAAGGAAGTTGGTTGATATGAGTGAGGCGGCTGCCCACTGAAACTACTGCATTGAACAGAACGAAATGATCAATCTTCCGCCTTGATGGCAAAGGATAAAAATGCGAATAGAAGGAGAACGGCGGAACCGGCGCTCAAGGCGAACGGGCCGCGAGGGCTTCGCGAAACTGCTTAAATCAGGAGCCCTGCCATTACTTTTTTCTTAAAACAAGAATCAAATAACCGGAATTAAAGGTCTGTTTTAACCTAAAACCTGCCAAACAGCAAAAAAGACATCTTTATTCCGCCGTTTTGCCGTAAATCCAGGATTTAGAAAACCCCAATGGAAGACAGATTAACCGGATTTAGTGAAGCTGAAGGGAACGAAGGAGTTTGGGATGAAGTGGAGAAAGATCAGGGTTACCTTCCTCGCTGGTTTCGGGTAGAAGCTGAGCGTAAGGAGAAGAAAGATGGGAGTTTCCGAGGACTTTGTATGCTTCAATCCCCGCGTTGCCTTCCCAGCTAGCTCAACTCGCAACTGTATCGCGATGTATCGGTAAGAAAATGAAAGGCGATTGTTCTGGGCTATAAACCAAGAGAGGGGAAGGACGCAGGCGAGGGTTTCGAGCACGAGGTTGGGGGAGATAGATTTGATGATTTAAATTAAATTTATTTAACTTAATTTTGATTAATTTGCAATTACCAAACATTTTCTTATTTAATTATTCACTAAATCCGAAATTTTAATTAAAACTTGCACCCACAGAGCCCGTTTATTTGGATCACCGTACGCATAGTAGAGCTGCCAAAAGGGCTCGCTTGCTAAGAAGCTCGTGTGTTCTGCTCATTCTTTGAGTTAACGAGCTGAATATAAACAACATGGATAAATACGAATAAAGATTTGTTCATTCGTNTAATATTTCAATTCAAATCTCTTTGAAATTCTAAATTGAAAAGCCTTCATAAACAAATTTGCAAAGCATAAAAATGCTTGAGGTCCGGCTCAAAAAGAGAAAAAAACCAATTCTTTAAAAGCGAAATAATTCGGCGCCAGCGAGCTACTGCATACAGCAAATATAGAAAAAAAACTGGTCTTGTAGAACATAAGCGTGCATGACTCCCAAAAAAGTTGATAAGTTCCAGTTGAGTATGACTTTATTGATGAATAATGAGTTACTTTTTCCAAAAAAAAAAAAAATACAAAAGGAACACCAACATATGCAAGCTAAAAGTCAACTGATAAGAGCACAGAAATAAAAACCATGCATGGCAAGACTCAGCAGGAAATATGACCAATCTTCATTTCAGGGGTGTCAAAAATTGACCCGACACGACACTTGATTTGAATTCAGCTTGAAAAATCCGAATTCAAGTTGACCCGACAGGTTTGGGTCCAATTACCGAACACGTCATTTTTTTTTTTAGTTGGGTTTAGATTGATCTGCCAACCGGAAATTGAATCTAATCCGTCAAGTTCAATTTGATCCTAAACTTTCTCAAATTAACATGAACTTCACCCAAATAACTATTACACATATATTAAAAGAGTTATGCGGTCGGTTTCGGGTCAGACGAGTTGAGAGTGGCTAAAGTTCGAGCTAAACTTATTGACCAATTTAATATTGTAACTGGCCTGCGTTGGGGCCCCTAATTCTTTTCTTTGAATCCAGGATACAATTTATCTCACAACATACAGAAAAAAAGTTAAACAAGAGAGTAGGGGAAATGGGAAGAACCACCACCAAGCCCAGAATGCCTAAACCTTCTATTGCGTTCACAGGTATAACTGCATGCATAAAGCGAACACCAAAAAAAAAAAAAAATGGTGTTGTAAATGCTTTTTTCAAAATGAGGGCAAAAGCTAAATAAAATTGAAACAAAATAATAAGGATAGCAGCAAAAAATTAATGAGAGGTCAACTAAACCGGTCAAGTAAATCCAATGCTTACGAAGGTAACAATGATGATGAACGAATGCATTTGCTATAAATAAAGGGAAATCTACATATCTACCCCACAATTCTTATGAGTTTACATATCTAACACCTAAAGTTTGAAATTCACATTTATAACATCTTGGTGCTAAGCCTATGCATTCTAAGGCACATTTGACTTTTAAAAGTTAGCAAAGGTATTTTTGATGTGATGTTAAAGATTTGAGCATTATGAATGTAAATATTAAAGTTTAGGAGTTAGATGCGTAAATGCAAAAGAATTGTGAGGTATGTAAGTAAATGCCTCTAAATAAAAATAAAATCCAATGACCAGCCAATGGATGAATTAATAAACATTTCTCATCCAAATCTAGAAGAAGAAGAACAAGCATACAAAAAATGAGAAAGCTTTGAGATTATACAACTAACCCATAAGTCCCTTCACCAATCTGCTCCAATTTCTCAAAGCAATCCACACCACGAGAACCCCAAGAGGGGGACTCATCAAGATTTAGCTGTCCAGAAGCAGCCACAGCCATCCGATATACTATCCAAGTGCTGCATATTCATCAAGCAAATAAAATATCATAAGAAATGTGGGAAAGATATTAGCGTCGAAACATAAGAAACACGAGACAATAAATGTATTATTTTCGAAGCAGCTTCATGTTTAAATGAAACTAAAAAGAAAACAAAACAAAATAAATAACTGCATTCTGAAACTTGCTCGTTTAATCCTCTACATCTAACTATACATGAATGAACAAAAAAAAAGAGAGTAGCACATACACTTAGTAGAAAAACCAATAGAATTCGAGCTAACATAAAACATATACCAACCACCACAGTGGGAATGACAGTTATTATATGATAAATGCACACGAATGATACAGATAAAGTTGGGGAAAAAAAAAAACTAAAGAAATTTTCAAGCGTTCCAAGCCTACTAAAGAAGAGTATATTTGATATATATCTCAATGTGTGGTCTCATAATTCAATATACCCTTAGGATCCTAAGTGCAAAGGGATAGTATCAAGCAAGGACAAAAACAAAATAAATTTGAAAAATAAAACCAATAAATGGACCATATAAACATATAGATGCATGTGCTATCTACAATAAGCATAACCAACTAAAAACTAAGGATAACCTAAATCATATTAATTATACCATAACTTTAATTCCTTAATCTTTCCTGATTACAAAATAATTAACTCATGAAATAGATTAATTAATTCTTTGTCAATGCAATAGTAGTTAGTATAAAATCTAGTCGAATAGTTCTTAAGAAGGTGTTGTTCAATGAAACTGAAGACTCAGTAATGCACTAGAAGCTGCGCTCCAGGCAAACCTAAAGCATTAACATAAAAAAAAAAACCGGAACAAAATGAAAGGAAATCATTATGGCTGTAGGATTAAAAATCACTAGCCAAAACACATGATGTAATCACTGTATGTAAACATTCTCAACAAATCTCACCTGTTAAACGGTGAGGAGGAATTATTTCCGGATCCGGAGGCAGCGATAGGCGTGGATTTATGTTGACTCCAGCGGCTTCGACGGAAGAAGGCGGCAGCCGCGTCAATTGCAGAAAATGATTTAACGAAGGCTCGAGATCGAGAAGGAAGTTGGTTGATATGAGTGAGGCGGCTGCCCACTGAAACTACTGCATTGAACAGAACGAAATGATCAATCTTCCGCCTTGATGGCAAAGGATAAAAATGCGAATAGAAGGAGAACGGCGGAACCGGCGCTCAAGGCGAACGGGCCGCGAGGGCTTCGCGAAACTGCTTAAATCAGGAGCCCTGCCATTACTTTTTTCTTAAAACAAGAATCAAATAACCGGAATTAAAGGTCTGTTTTAACCTAAAACCTGCCAAACAGCAAAAAAGACATCTTTATTCCGCCGTTTTGCCGTAAATCCAGGATTTAGAAAACCCCAATGGAAGACAGATTAACCGGATTTAGTGAAGCTGAAGGGAACGAAGGAGTTTGGGATGAAGTGGAGAAAGATCAGGGTTACCTTCCTCGCTGGTTTCGGGTAGAAGCTGAGCGTAAGGAGAAGAAAGATGGGAGTTTCCGAGGACTTTGTATGCTTCAATCCCCGCGTTGCCTTCCCAGCTAGCTCAACTCGCAACTGTATCGCGATGTATCGGTAAGAAAATGAAAGGCGATTGTTCTGGGCTATAAACCAAGAGAGGGGAAGGACGCAGGCGAGGGTTTCGAGCACGAGGTTGGGGGAGATAGATTTGATGATTTAAATTAAATTTATTTAACTTAATTTTGATTAATTTGCAATTACCAAACATTTTCTTATTTAATTATTCACTAAATCCGAAATTTTAATTAAAACTTGCACCCACAGAGCCCGTTTATTTGGATCACCGTACGCATAGTAGAGCTGCCAAAAGGGCTCGCTTGCTAAGAAGCTCGTGTGTTCTGCTCATTCTNGTCATAAAATATATATATATATATATATATATATATATATATATATATATATATATATATATATATATATATATATATATATATATATATATATATTGATTGGTAGTATTTTTAAAAAAATTAATTGAGTGCAAAGCTACAAAGATTTATAATCAATTAAAAATATTAATTAATAAAATAAAATAATAACTATTAAATTAGATTCAAATGATGTTTTAATATAAACAATAATTTTTAAATCTTGTCTCAATCCTTAACATCTTATGATTACGTGATTAGGGTTGTCAAAACAATTCTTTGTTCGTGAACGGCTCGAGTTCGGTTCGGCTCGCTAAGCAAGCAAGCCGAACACGAACACACTTTTGAGCTCAAAATATAAACGAGCCGAACCCGAACTTCAGCTCGTTTACAGCCCTACGCATCAGTGGTTTTCTCTATACTAAAAAATAAATGATAATAACTAACTTTTATTTCAAATATATACCGCTAATAATAATAAAAACTAGAAATTTATCCGTTATTTGTTTTATTGAGTAAATATATCCGAATATTTATATTACATCAAAATCTCTCAAATTTTTATATTTCTACAATACAATAAGAAGAATATTTTGCTCTCAAACTTAGATTTTATTCCTTATTGTTCTTAGGTTATTGCTTGTATGCTCCAAAAATTTAAAAATGGCCTCTAAAATTGAGAATGAAGGATGAGGAAAGTTTATTGCGAGCAGTGGTGAAACAAAGGGGTGGGAGTGTTGATGGCGACATTCACCCATCTAGATTCTTAATAGCTGTATAATATCATATTATACATTAAAAAATTTTTCCCACTAAAGTTTAACACTGTCATTGCCAGTACCAAATCCATATGTGAAAAGTGGAGGATTGTGTTAGGTAATCGACAGCCAACGTAAAACCTGTTGAAAAATCATGACAAGAATCATCTTGATCATTGTGTAAGTGCTAGGGCGTCCCATGGAAGTGACGCGTTGTATGGTCTGGATACAATGAAAAGTGTGCAAGGACCGCTACACCGACACTCGGTTATAATTTCAAATGAGCAATGATTCCTACATTACAGACGAATGCAGATAAATAAATTTGTTCATGAAATTAATATTAGGATAGGATCTTGGGCTATAGATACTCGCACTGCTAAATTAATGGAATCAGTTGATATTATGATTCATAGAAAGATAAATATCTTTGGATCTTTTCTAAATAGGGCACAATGGAGAAAAAGGTTTCATGTAGCCAACCCCACTTAGTGGGATAAAGGTTTTGTTGTTATTGTTGTTGTTGTTGTTGTTGAAGTTGGCCGAGTCCCCTAAAGCTATGGCGAATGAAATGAGTTGTATGCTTTATTTATCCAAGAATATCTTACACATATATTATAGTTGACATTGACAGTTTTATCAAAAAAAAAAATTTATTCCAGTTTGTCAATTTTTCATTTATCTAACACTTATAATTGATTTGACTTATTTTTCTTGCAAAAAGAGGAGATTAACTAACAAAATGTTTAAACAACTAAGATTAAAGAGAAGATTGCAATTGATAAACAATATATTTGTAAGAGGTTAAATTGAGTTCATATATTAAAACGTGCAAAGTATACATAGCAAGATTCAAGTTTGCGTCCTCTCCATAATATGGAGAATATGTATAATGTCACTTGCATGCTTTCATAAAAAAAATTATTAAAAAAAAAAATCAAAAGTTCAAAGAGTCAAGACTAATAGAGCTTATGATGTAATATGATCTCTTTTGATTTTAGTTTTACTTCACATCTTAAGAAAGAAATTATAGATTATATTTGTCAAGCATTACAAAGAAAGTGACAATATACCTTGAAAGCAATGCATTTAGAGTCCGTTTGGGGCATCTTGTGCGTTTGAGGATAAGCTGCTTATCCTGAAACGCGGCCCGCCTGCGTTTATTGTAAAAACTCAAACGCGGTTTCAGATAAGCTGGCGAAACGCGCGAACCAAACGGTACGACGGCGTTTTGACAACGCCACCCGCACTTATAAGCTGCCCCAAACGGACCCTAATTTTTATTATTTGTTCAAGAATGTGAATTTTTTTGGTTAAAATGTGATATAATCTTGAGATGAACTTTCACTACTCTAGAGGTCGATGATGCTCTTTTCATAAAAAGACAATATTATATTAGAGCATCATTATAAAATTGATATTTTCATAATCACTTTAGACACATAACAGCAAGAGATGCATAACAAATTTTAAAAAAAATATTATAAAAAGATAAAGTATCAATTCTTCATTAGATCATTGAGATGTATATTCATTAAGTTGCAAACAAATTCTATCATGAAGATTTCATAAATACCAAAAAGCTACACTTAAAAATTCAATCAGAACATTATAAAATTTAAGCTCATCAGACTAAAATTTGTTAGATTATCTCAAAAAACTTCTAATTTATGTCAAATGCTGACAAACACAAAAAAATCAGTCATACATTTTGTTATGGATAGTTTGATTAGATTGATTTTGACTCTGTTTATTTTGATATTAACAACTGAAAGCGTATTTTCAACTATGAAGATTGTCAAGATCATAATAAGAAGCAAAATGAAAGAAAATTTTTATAAGAGCTGAGTGAAAATATATTGAAAGTGATGTTAGATTGAGTTTAGAAAAACAATAAATGATTAATGATTTCGATCTCATGAAGGGGAAATTATTGCGTGCGGACACCGCATGCATGTCCGATCCTGGCCGTAGATCACGGTGATCTACGGTCAGGATTATTTCTTTTTTTTTTAAAATTAAGTTGGGCCCACCGAAATACATCGGGACCGTAGATTAGGTGATTTACGGTGTCCGATCGGTATGGAATATTTTTTCCTCATGAAGAAGCATAAAACACATTTAATTATTGTTCTCTAGATTTTAATTATAGAATTTAATTTAAGTCATTTTAAAAAGTTTTAAGTTTGAAGAATTTATTTTATTTTATTTTAGGATTGTGATATGCAATTAGTGTTCGTAATTGAGGAATGATAAAAAATGTTATTTAATTGGGCTTCTTCATTCAAATATTTAAAAATGGATAGTCATGTCAGCCACACTCACTATTAAGAGGAAAATATGTCTAGCCCAATGGGAGCTCAATCCTGTCCACTACAGTTCAATTAAGAAAAATAATCAGACTAAAGTGTGACACTTATAACCTTACATTGTTGGAAAGACGACCAATTTGATAATATGAAGAATGATAATATTTATCAATTTGATATTTAAAAATAAAAATTCGGTAAAGATCTGGAATACTTGCACATTCCCTGAGAAAAATCGTATTTTTAGTATTGACATGCAGTTAACCGGCACAACAAGACACGAAAGATTAAGAAACTTGGGGCAAGTGATAGAGCACATGTAGGCATTTAAAGCTTATGATTTTAAAGTAAATTTTTGAAAAATTTTGTTGCTATTTGAACAAATGTGTTACCATTGAAAATGTGTGAAAATATTTCATTTAAGTCTTATAGTTTCGCTTTCTGTCTACCAGTACAGAGAAGTTGTTGATTCGGTGGTGAGAAATGATAAACAAAATATTGATTTTGCATTCAAAAACATNTATGTTGACTCCAGCGGCTTCGACGGAAGAAGGCGGCAGCCGCGTCAATTGCAGAAAATGATTTAACGAAGGATCAAGATCGAGAAGGAAGTTGGAAGATATGAGTGAGGCGGCTGCCCACTGAAACTACTGCATTGAACAGAGCGAAATGATCAATCTTCCGCCTTGATGGAAAAGGAGAAAAATGCGAATAGAAGGAGAACGGCGGCACCGGCGCTCAAGGCGGACGGGCCGCAAGGGCTTCGTGAAACTGCTTAAATTAGGAGCCCTGCCCTTACTTTTTCTTAAAACAAGAATCAAATAACCAGAATTAAAGGTCTGTTTTAACCTAAACCCTGCCAAACAGCCAAAAAGACATCTTTATTCCGCCGTTTTGCCGTAAATCCAGGATTTAGAAAATCCCCAATGGAAGACAGATTAACCGATTTAGTGAAGCTGAAGGGAGCGAAGGAGTTTGGGATGAAGTGGAGCAAGATGAGGGTTACCTTCCTCGCTGGTTTCGGGTAGAAGCTGAGCGTAAGGAGAAGAAAGATGGGAGTTTCCGAGGACTTTGTATGCTTCAATCCCCGCGTTGCCTTCCCAGCTAGCTCAACTCGCAACTGTATCGCGATGTATCGGTAAGAAAATGAAAGGCGATTGTTCTGGGCTATAAACCAAGAGAGGGGAAGGACGCAGGCGAGGGTTTCGAGCACGAGGTTGGGGAAGATAGATTTGGGGATTTAAATTAAATTTGTTTTAACTTAATTTTGATTAATTTGCAATTACCAAACATTTTCTTATTTAATTATTCACTAAATCCGAAATTTTAATTAAAACTTGCACCCATAGAGCCCGTTTATTTGTATCAACGAGCTGTCAAAAGGGCTTGTTGTTCGCGAACAACTCTTGTTCGGCTTGTTAAGAAGTTCGTTCGACTCATTTGCTAAGTTAACGAGTTGAATATGAACAACACGAACAAACATGAACAAAGATTTGTTCGTTCGTGTTAGGACTCCTTTTGAACAATGATTTTTGTCATGATTCTTAGGTTATTGCTTGTGTGCTCCAAAAATTTAAAAATGACCTCTAAAATTGAGAAAGAGATGAGGAAAGTTTATTGCGAGCAGTGGTGAAACAAAGAGGTGGGAGTGTTGATGGCGACATTCACCCGTCTAGATTCTTAATAACTGTGTAATATCATATTATACATTAAAAAATTTTCCCCACTGAAGTTTAACATTGTCATTGTCAGTACCAAATCCAGATGTGAAAAGTGGAGGATTGTGTTAGGTAATCGCTAACCAAGGTAAAACCTGTTAAAAAATCATAACAAGAATCATCTTGATCATTGTGTAAGTGATAGGGCATCCCATGGAAGTGACCCGTTGTATGATCTAAATACAATGAAAAGTGTACAAAGACCGCTACACCGACACCCAGTTATAATTTCAAATAAGCAATGGTTCTCACATCACAGACGAATGTAGATAAACAAACTTGCTCATGAAATTAATATTAAGATAGGATCTTGGGCTATAGATACTCATATTGTTAAATTAATAGAATCAGTTGATATTATGATTCATAGAAAGATAAATATCTTTGGATCTTTTCTAAATCGGGCACATTAGAGAAAAATGTTTCATGTAGCCGACCCCGCTTAGTGGGATAAAGATTTTGCTGTTATTGTTGTTGTTGTTGTTGAAGTAGGCCGACTCCCCTAAAGCTATGGTGAATGAAATGAGTTGTAAGCTTTATTTATCCAAGAATATCTTACACATATATTATAGTTGACATTGACAGTTTTATCAAAAAAAATTTATTCCAGTTTGTCAATTTTTCATTTATTTTCAACTATGAAGATTGTCAAGATAATAATAAGAAATAAAATGAAAGAAAATTTTTATAAGGGCTTAGTGAAAATATAATGAAAGTGATATTAGATTGAGTTTTGAAAAACAATAAATGATTAATGATTTCAATCTCATTAAGAAGCATAAAACACATTTAATTATTCTTCTTTAGATTTTAATTATAGATTTTAATTTAAGTCATTTTAAAAAGTTTTAAGTTTGAAGAATATATTTTATTTTATTTTAGGATAAACTTTTCTGGTTGTGATATGCAATTAGTGTTCGTAATTGAGGAATGATAAAAAAATGTTATTTAATTGCACTTCTTCATTCAAATATTTAAAAATAGATAGTCATGTCAGCCACAATCACTATTAAGAAGAAAATATGTCTAGCCCAATGGGAGCTCAATCCTGTCCACTACGGTTCATTTAAGAAAAATAATCAGACTAAAGTGTGAGACTTGCAACCTTACATTGGAGGAAAGAAGACCAATTTGATAATGTGAAGAATGACAAAATTTATCAATTTGATATTTAAAAATAAGAATTCGGTAAAGATCTGGAATACTTGCACATTCCCTGAGAAAAATCTTATTTCTAGTATTAACATGCAATTAACCTGCACAACAAGACGCGCAAGATTAAGAAACTTGGGGCAAGTGATAGAGCAGATGTAGGCATTTAAAGCTTATGATTTTAAATTAAATTTTAGAAAAAGTTTGTTGTTATTTGAATAAATGTGTTACCATTGAAAATGTGTGAAAATATTTCATTTAAGTCTTTTAGTTTCTCTATCTGTCTACTAGTAAAGAGAGGTTGTTGATTCGGTGGTGAGAAATGATAAACAAAATATTGATTTTGCATTCAAAAATAAGAATTTGATTTCTTGCATTTAACCTCCAACTTATCAAATTTTGGGTTCTCATTGAAGCTTTGTTAAGCTTGTGAGCTAGCGATTAATCTCATTAAAAGTTTATCATATATTTTATTGTCATAGTAGAGTGGACTTATGAATTAACCATTTCAATTTGGTTCCTTAATCATTTTATTGGCGTACGAGTTTCACCATGCCGTGAAAAACATGCAATACTAGATTAAGAAATTAGATCTAGAGAAAAACCTCGTATACGTCTGAGAGATTAACCTTCGACTGGTAGAAATTCACAAATTTTGAGGCCCACACTTTTTTCTCTTTTCTTTCTCTCTCTTCCTTTATCGGGTAGGATTGGGCTGCCTATTGTGGAGCGGTGTGTCAGGGAGAGCAGGCCGGCTATAGGGAGAAGTGTAGCTTCTGGCGGGAGTACGTGGATTTGGTTGGCTATTACGTAGGAGTTTGTTGGCTTGGAATAAGCCAAAGAACCTAGGATTTAGGGTTTTGAAGAAGCGCCATGTTTCCATTCATGGGTGGAAGTAGAAAAATTATTCGGTCAATAGGAGAGTCTTGTTCCTTTGACTCAAGTGATATCAAGGTTTTTCAGAGACGCGTAATTCATTGATTGTTGACCAGGAATCTCAAGACGTGTTGGGTCTGCTGCCTTCATGACCAAATAGACTTAGGGTTTATGGCTCATAATGAGAGTCTGTGGTACCCAACTTGGCTACCTCTACTGAAAACGGAGAGAAAGCGTGCAAATACCTAAGAGAAAGAGAAACTCTCGGTTTTGAGCATAGAGAGCCGTTGGGGGTTGAAATATGTATGTATATATGAGAGCCTTCATATGTAGGGATTATGAGTATAGTTAGGATGTATTCTTGAATTTATTTAGATAAATACATCTAAAACACATCCTAAATACACCCACATCTGCACCTAGCCGTCAGAGTGTGAGAGCGGAATGAGGTTATGCTTTTAGGAGGCGAGATATTGAATGGATATATATGTATATATATAGCTATTGAAGAGAGGGAGAGAGATGAGGAAAAATAATATTTATGGAAAGGAATGGTGGCCTGAGATTTGAATGTAGGATTTCCTTCCTTTTTGCATGAGGTGGGAAGAATGTGGGGGCCCTTTTTTATTTCGGTTTTAGCAAGGATTAATAGCGTGATGAGCAGAATAATGGAGGGCTTTTATGCAAAAGTTACATCTTCTTTTTGTGGTAATATTGAATGTGGTGATGCAAGTTTTGTATCACGATTTCAATAAGAACTTGTCAAGCATATAGCCATGCCCTTTTAGTAAAAAAAGTTAATTTAATACATGGGGGCCCTGCTTGTACACGTTGCATGTCCTTATTGGAGTCCTGATGAAAAATTGTATTAGAACTCCTGATGCAATAATTTTTTATAAGACCTTCTTTGAGATAGTGTTTTAATTAGGTTGGGACCATGAAAAGATGAGAGAGAGATGAAATGAGGGGGTTTTTTGTAAAAATTCATTTGTTTTTGTGCGCCTCACTATATATATATATATATATATATATATATATATATATATATATATATATA
>JXCR01145315.1:13489-26766 GCA_002079205.1 Phalaenopsis hybrid cultivar | reverse complement strand
TACATATGTATGTATGTATGTACATATGTATGTATGTATGTACATATGTATGTATGTATGTACATATGTATGTATGTATGTACATATGTATGTATGTATGTATGTATGTATATATTTGCATATATATATGGAAGCATAATAAAAGCATATATATGTATGTATAATGGTTCATGTCATATTCATTTTAATTACCATTAATGAGACCACTTTGAAGGGAAGGAATCTAATTTCAAATTTTGAAATTATATCTTATTAATATATACATATATAACAATATATTTATTTACATAAAATATAAATACATATGCATGTATTTATAAATACATAAAATATACTTTGAATTGTAGTCGATTTTTTACAACTTGCTAAAATTATTATTTTTCAAAATTTTTATCAATATGTTGTAATGAATTCATCATATTATGACATTTTTTTTCACATTTCATTCATGTGTGGAATTTGAATCTTTACCTACATGTTTTATGAATGAGCATTTATCACCATTGCTATTCCAAACATGAAATCCATCCATTGAAAAGGCATTAGATCCATGACATTCTTCTGGCTTTGCAAAAAGAAAATATTGAAGATGATACGCACGATTTATTTTCAAAGATGGGAAAAAAAGATGATCATGTCAATCAATATAATCGAGTATTTTCAATCAAAAAGTATTTAGAGGAGCCAATTGATATGATCATAAGATCCAATATAACCTAACTTCATCTCTTTGATAAGGTGCATAGCTCCAAATAGAGCTTTGAATGTCGAAAGCATACTCTAAAGATGTGATATCGATTGATTAACTTTAGGAGCTCCATCACTAATTGGAAAGTTCTTTAATGGAGAGATATAAAAGTAAAGTTTAGGCGTTGGGTAACTGAATATAAAGGAATTTGGTGGCATGCATGTAAATGCCCCTACTATAATCTAACAAGTTCAAGTATTCAAAATTATCATAGTCAAAAAAAGATCGCGTGGTTGTGGTTCGTCAAAATGGGTGGTACGTGGATATTATCGGATGTGTCTCTGTATGCGTCGAAGGTGAGACTGTGTTGGACCCAACCCGGTCGACTTGAAGAGCTGCAGTCAGTAAGAAGGGCTATCTGGCCCTGAAGGATAGTGATAAGTTCATCCTTGGTTGGACCCCTTGATGCATTGCGGGGACATCTTGAACCTCGCGGGCTCATGATGTTCAGCGTCGTCGAGATCAAACGTGGGGCTGTCAATGGTAGATCCTTGACTAGGAGTGGTCACCATCATAACATGGTGAGTTTCTATCTCAAAGTCTTATAACTCCTCACCAAGCAAGTCATTCTCCTCAAAGGTCCTCTGGTAAATCAGAAAGATCCCCAGATAAATCATCCCTAGGATTGAACTCTGGCTCAACGCCCGAGACGACTCCAAGAATTGATCAACAGGAAGGATGACTTTCTCCAGAATCAAATCCATAGCCTTTGAAGTCAGAGCTGGAGCTGCAAGAGATGTAATAGCAGGAGCCTTATTAGTCGCTTTGGCAAGATCGGACGATAGTCCTTTTTTATGTACTTATTTTTGAATAAGTAAGGATGGCATCAACAGGGGTATGCCACAAATTTCTCCTTCTGAGCAAAAGAAACATCCATCTTGTTTCCACTTAAGGAAGAATAGTAATAAACCAACAGATTTTTTTTTTTATTTCTCTTAAAAGTAGAGGTTACAACAGGTGGTGTTGACAGGGGGTGTTGACAGAGCCGTTACAACAACACTAATAATAGGAATGGAAACAGACTCAGATACATCGGTCTCAAGTGCTACATCTGAAGCCACTTGAAGACTCCTGGGCGGGCTCGAAGCCTACACGACGGAAGGTAGGTTCCTCGGCCTCGCACCAAAACGACGGGAAAATGTACTTAAATAAGTTAATTAAGGTTTACTTTAAAATTCCATAGTAATATCTAAACAATCTAACAATTGAATCATTAACACATATAGTAAAAAATAACAATCTTGATAAAATACATCAAATGGCTCAAGATCATTATATTATGATACCATTAAGATATTTAAATACTTAATAATTGAGCTACATTAATTAACACAATCCTTATGAGGAAGGGTTTGAGACTAAAATAATCATAATGCTACTCCAAAAAATTACAAATGGAACTTATTCTTTATATGAAATTGAACTACAATTGCATAGAGCTTAGCAATTCGAATAATCCTAAAGCTCTTTTAGATGATTGCCACTCAGAATCATTGCCCAACAAATGTTGACCAATGATCGTCATTTAGGCTCTGTTTGTTTCGGCTTTCAAAACCGGCTTTTTCATAAAACGGCTTATTTCGGACGCTCTGTTTCCTCGTCTCGGTTTAGAATCGCGGTGCGGTTTTAATAATCTCGCGTGCTATGCCCATACATTCGGGTTTCATTTGTAAAATGGTTTCATGGGTATTCAAATTGGATGTAGGCAATGGATATGTCTCTGTTGGATTCTCCATATTCCTGGTTTGTAATGGATGAGTGGTTGAAAAAAAGCTTATAGTGGTGTTTGCAGTGGAAGAAAACTATTGATATGCAACTCAATTTTTTGTGTATTTACACATCTAACACCTATGCTTTGGTTTTTACATCTATGCCACCTTCATAATGAATGAAAAGATGCATCTCACTTTTTGGTGGTATTTTTGATGCGATATGAATTATGGTGTTAGATAGGTGAAGATATGCATAGAAAATGGTTGGTATGTAAAGATATATATAGGAAATGGGTGATTGGGTGGAATGTATGTAAACTCATCAGTAAATGATGTCCCATAAGATGCTTTTTAAGACATCTTTTGGTCTTTAAGGTGTAATCAGTCCGAACATTGGCTTCTCTACTTGTACAAGTAAATTCCTGATTTGACTTTACTTGTTTGTGCCTCTTTTGCATTTTGGTAGTTACATTTTTTATTCAAGTCTCAATTTCTTTAGAGGGTTATGATGGGTCATTTGACCTAAGATGTTCTTTTGGATGATCTTCTTTATATGCGTCTCTACATGTGCAAAATTGGTATTAAGTGTTTATGGCAACTAAAATCTCCTGCATTATGGGTTTACTGCTTTGTTTTGATGACAGATTATTCACCTCCATGTGTTGACTCAGAAACTTGAGATTTTCTTATTCTAACATTTCGCTATCTTAATAGTTTTTTTTTAAAAAAGAACAAGGAAGCATTTGTTATAAGATTTGATTGGTGGCACCTTTTGTAGAACTACAACAATTTCTTTTATTGATTATTTCTACTCGTGAAAATGTTTGTGGTTGCAGGTCTTACTGAATTTATGTCTGGCTTTGACGATTTATTATGATTATGTTAATGTTTACGTTAATTTGCTCTATGATGTTGTGAGTGAAAATCACTTGATAAATTGTCATTGAATTTATTTCACACACAACACTTTTAGAACCGTGTTTTTCAAATAATTTAAATTGAACTATGTTTATATACCGATGGGTATTACAGTCATTATGTCAACATGTAACACTTTCATAATTGTGTAATTCAAACAGACCAACTGTTTCTAAAACACAAGTTTTTGAATAACAGATTTTCAATAGCAGCTTCTGAAACTAGTTTTTCTACTACCAAAACAAACACATACTTAATCTCCATTGTCTAACTATCATCATACGACCATTATCATCTAACTATTACTATTTAACTGTTATTGTCAACTACCTTCTCTCAATCATCTTTCTCTTCTACAAGCATAACAATCATCTATTGGCCATCAATTAACAACAATCTTTATTTTTCATCACTATTGTAGCTTAATTTATATCATAACAGAAAATAAGATATAATGATTGATAAGTTCAAAACGGCCCTTCCGAGACAATTATTGCTCAACTAAAAGAATGAACAACGGGAGAAAACTGCATAATTTAAGGAAAAATATTACATCAAGACTCCTAACGTAGAGCTACGTTCAGATTGGAACATTCAGCTATGTTACAAGAATATTTCATCTACGTTATTTGTAAAAATGATGTATTATTTGAGTATTATATGATGTTATTCGATTATTTTACAGTGTTATTAGAATATTCCATCGCGTTACTTGATTTGGGGTTGAAATGTTATTCAAATATTCCCCCGCATTACTTGATTTGGGACTGTTTTATTCCAATAACATAGTAGAAATTCAAATAACATGAGAAATATGTCCAATAACATAGCCCCAAATTAAGTAACGCAATAGAAGATTCTAATAACACCGCAAAATATTTTAATAACATTATATAATGATGAAATAACACATCATTTTTACAGATAACGCAGATTGAATATTCTCATAACACAGCCAGATATTCCAATCCAAACATAGCTCTACTTTAGGAGTCCTTATCTAATATTTTTCCATAATTTAAAAGATATAATTATATCAATTAAAAATAATTATGTGCCACTTAAGTACATAACTATATTAAACTAAAACGATTCAGTTTATTATTCTCACTCATTTAAAGAGTGCATTATAAGGGAATAAATTCATAATTAACTCACTCATAACAAGGTATAAATATAAAAAAAAAAAAGTATAAAACATATTCATTTTTAATCAAAACTCTATTAATAATACGAATTAAACAAAAAAACTACTCGTTTTTTTAAGTTCATAATTATTTAAATTCAAATTTAAAATTTTTATTTTAATTATTTAGAAAAAAAAATTAAAATTCAATGTTTATACTTTAGGAAGAAGATAAAATACTTTGAGAAGTGCATAATACGCGAATTAAAATATTTATTTGACAAGGAAAATCAATATACCTTGCCCACTTAAAATAAAAAAGTTTCACCAAACAAATTTGAAAACAAAAATAAAGGCCATGCCCGAACATTGTGTTTTAAAACAGATTCTTTTCCGAGGCACTGAAATTATAACTCAAAACTTCTTAAAGTCCACGTCATCTCATCTTCTGTTCAGCTCATTCAACAACTCGTGTTCGATTCAATCGCTAAGCAAACGAGCCACACAAAGCCACACATATAACTTTTTTTCTGCACTCAGATATATGAGAACCTCTAACTCCCATGCATGCAAATTTAGAATTAAATATGTTTCCATAAGAATTTAATCCAGATGACTACTAATACAACCTTGATTAGGCCTCAGATGGCAAGTTTATGCCTAAGAAACTTCATTTTTAAGGCCCCGTTAGTAATGCAACAGAGATTGAAACATACCGATATCACAAACCTTACAGCGCATATACAGTACTTATATAGAGAATAGGGAACATCTTGGATTTTGCAGCACCAGCAACAGTTGATGTCTACGGTTGGGGATGGATGATGACTGATGTCTGCTCAGACGGTATAGGCTTGCTTGATGGTGTCTATGTCCAAGCCTTTGAGACGCACGACAGATTCCACGTGGCCTTTTAGTGTGTGGAGCTCTCTCAGCCTATAAAACAGTAATCGGAGTAAGAATCAGAGTAAGAATCAGAGAAAGAAGCTGAAAAATGATGTGAAAAATAGTCGGGAGAGTTTATTTATTTATAATTTTGGAGGAGAGATGTGTCAAAATGATCTCGGTCTCTTTTCCAAGAGTTCGTGTTAGTCCCCGAGTTTATAAAAATGTCAATTTAATCCCCACGTTCTTTTTAGTATTAGATTGAAATAGTTTCAGAGAGGATTATTTTAGCCCTCATTAAAATGTTTTGGGGACTAATATAGTACTTTTATAAACTATGAAATTAAAATGACCCGATGTAAATAATCAGGAGATTATTTTGGCACTTTACTCTGTTTGGGAGTTGGATTGTAATCCACAAATCCTCCCCAAAGTGCAGATTGAAGGAACATTATGTTAAAGATCAATAAAACCCAGCCTTTGCCATGCAATCTTTACTCTCTTTTTCACATTATCAAATTTAGAAAATAATATAGAAAACCATGATCAAGTTTCCAGAAGGATAAGCTAAGGATCTGTTGTTTGCTGCAGTTTTTTTATTATTTTGTTTTTCAAATTGCTACTGCATATTGTTGTTTTGCTGCTTTCAAGAAGTTGTGGTATTGATAGACCATAAAAAAAAATTTATCATCCAGCACATATCTCTAGACTTGATATGACTCAATATAATTTTTTTAATAAGGAATGTTCACACTTCAATTAAAAAGCATCCAGAACTCCGATTTTAGCAAATGATCGGCTCGACGAGAAGAATGTGAACACCAAAATTGGTCTAATACAAGTCAAATAAAGCCCAAATTGAGTCGTTAAGCCATTTTCAAAAGCTTCTAGTGCCAAATTGGAAGGTCAAACGAATTCCAAATCTACCAAGCTTATAGTCAAATTAAGTGTCTCGATAAGACAAATATAACGAGCCTTAGATCACTCAATTCCAACATAGTTGAAGCATTCAAATGTTCACAGAATGATCTATTGAGGGGATCTATCTAGGACGTCTGGTGGAGTGATATGGATTCTTTTTTTATTTGTCGGAAGGTCTCTCCCATACTCTATCTAGAGCCCTAACCCTTCAGGAAATAAGCCACAAACCTTGAATCGAGGGAAGCTCGAGACTTGAAGTAGTTAAGGTCGAGTGTTTCGCGTTGAAGGTCCAGCATGAGTCACCCTCTCCTGCAACCGTAGCCGTTGTCGACCACCGTATGTCGCCCCCTGCTGATTACAACAAAATTTATTGCGGAATCATGATCTATGTCATGGAATCCTGGCTATGTAATAGAGTAACGAAGCACCCTACATAACAATGTCATGATGCCCCGAAGATGATGAAACGCGTACCCCTAAAAATGTGCAACGACGAGTCCTGCATAAAGTGCGACTATGCACCTTCTCCCACCAAATCCTGGCTTAAGGACATTATTCAGCTCATGCGGCCCTCAATTCAGGCCCCTAGGTCTACAGACGTTATTTAGCTCATGCGGCTCTCAATTCTGACATCTATAGTTTACGGACGTTATTCAACTCATGCAACTCACAATTTCAACCTCTATGGTCTACGAACGTTATCTCAGCTCATACAGCTCTCAATACCAACCTCTGCAGCCTACGAACATTATCACAACTTATGCAGCTTCTAATTTCAGCCTCTGTGGCCTACCGACGTTATCTCACCTTATACAACTCTCAACTCCAATCTCTTCAGTTCAAGAACGTTATTTTATCACAACTCACGCAACTCCCAACTCCGGTCACTACGACCTACAGATATTATCTCAGATCATGCATATCCCAACTCCGACCTCTAATGACCTACAGACGTTACAGCAGCTAGTCATTACGACCTATGTGAACAACTAAAACCTACGTGACTCATGGTTCTTGCAGCTCTTTACTACGACCTCTGTGGCCAACAGATGCTCCTGAAGCAAGCATCTACAACCCATACAACCAACTACTACCATGGCTTTCAAATACGACCTATACAACAAGCTGGCGCTACGACCACCATCTACAACATTCACGACTAACTACTACCGCTATAGCAATCAACTACGGCTTTTGTGGCGTGTTACGACAATTATTATTGAAATGTCATTGTATATCAACTTTGCAATCTAATCTTCCTCAACTTGGAAGAAGAGTGGGTCTGTGTGCTCACTATTACACAATAATTTATCTCAACAGGGCTAAATCCTATGGTTGTTTTTCTCTTTCAAGGAATTTCCATATAAAAATTTCTGGTGTCTCTACATGTCATTATAATTAACCGAATGTGTTGGTTCTTCGTCCAACATTGAGATACTAAATTACTCTACCATCATGAATCTTCCGATACTATTTAAGTATAAAGCTACTTTTGAGAGTCTGGCCTACTAAAGGATCATAGTTATAAGAAAATGTTGTACAAGTTTAAAACAATAATAAAATATTTATGATACTCACGATAACATTAAAAAAAGAAAAAAAGCTAAACTCAGACTCAACATTAATGAGATCTCTTACTCCAAAAAATCTCATGAAAAATCAACGAAGTTCAAACTTACCTTGCAATCTCAGCTCGTCTTCTTGCCTCTTCAGCCATTTGATTCAGATCAGTGAAACGGCTCCTATCAGTGGAGAACATTTTGGTCTCTGGAGGTTGAAGACCATGGAGTGTTCTCTGAGCATGCGCCCACTTGAGCTCCCTCGCCTCCTTTCCAAAATCCTTCTGTCTTGTGAACGCAATCTGCGGCGATAAATAGCACAAAGAATCAGAATTTTATACATAGCCTCCTCTCTTATAAAAATTGTGAGTCAGAGTGTAGAAGATATTTACTCTCTGTTCAATAACAAGATCCCATGCTCTTCCACTTAATGCATAGCGGGTTATGAACTTTATAATGTCGAGGGGGAAGTAGAAGATGAGATTATAGAGCCAGATAACACCAGCCCATCCCCAACCAATCCCTTTGATGAAAGCAAATCCCCAGTTAGCATATACAGCAATCAAAGTAGCAATCTGCATGTAGATACTGTGGGTTATAAATGATCGAAAAGCGGATAGAAGTGAAAAAAATAAAATAAAATTTTGTGTATGCAGAACACTGAGTAAAATGACAAAATGCTCCTCTGACTGTTCACATGGGATCATTTCAATCCCAGAGTCTATAAAAGTGTCATTAGTCCCCAGAGTCCTTAACCTAAGGCTGAAATAATCATCCGTTGAGACTTTCAGCCATTATTAAAAGAGTGGGGACTAAATTGACTTTTAGGCTCTCAAACTAAAATAACCCACTGCAAAGAGTCGGGAACTAATTTGCATAAAGATATGGCGGTTGTGAATAACTGAAATGCAACTAAAAGTGAAGAAAAAAAAATTTTTATGCACAAAACAAAAAACAAAGTGACAAAATAGTCCTGTGACTGTTTACATGGGGCAATTTTAGACCCAGAATCTCTAAGAAGTATCAAATTAATCACCAAACTTTTTAAATTGGAGCTGGAAGGAGGCTATTTTAGCCAATATTAAAAGAATATGAAGACTAATTTGATAATTTTATAGACTCTAGGACTAAAATGGCGTAATGTAAACAATCAGGGATCATTTTGACACATTTCTCAAAACACAGAAGATACCAGCTGGGCAATGACGAAAGCAGCCACGAGCAGAAGACCAGGTCTCTCGATAAATGACCAACTTCGGGATCTCGTCACGAATATAAGAGCCTGGCTTATTGTACTCACTTGGAGGTAGACGGCTGATGCTAGCATTCTGAAATCATCCTGATTTGTTTTCTCCAGGCTTTCAACGTGAAATATTCGCTTAAAGGTTATAATACAGAAAATATTAGAGCATGTGTTAGTATAAAGGCTTTAAAATTCTATTTCATTAACATTGTGGAAGTTCTAGTTTAGATGGATTCATTTTTTATTTGGCTTTATATATTTATTATTAATTTTACAAATATATTCAATACATGATGCAAATGAGATCTGAAGTTGATCATGTGAAATTTTATTGGGGCACAAGGATAGAATTCTAGCTGAATTTTGATAAATGATGGAGTGTTTAGGTAAAATCTCATCCAAAATTTAGATTTTTGAGTGAAATTTTCTAGTTTTAGTGAAAGTACATGGTGCTCAAATTGATGAAACAAAAAATTAGTTCGTTCTAGATCCATAAAAATCAATGACAAAATAAAATAAACAATTATAAGGTGTTAAGTTGTGGAGCCTCATTTTTTTCTTATTAGTCTTAATAGGAAAAAAATCACCCAACAGACTCAACTGCGTGTCAACCTTCACGCTATGATCAAGATGGGGGTTAAAGGAGGAGAGTAGAATCCCCAAGAAAAATACAATACTCGTGAGCTGTTTCNAGTCCTGCATAAAGTGCGACTATGCACCTTCTCCCACCAAATCCTGGCTTAAGGACATTATTCAGCTCATGCAACCCTCAATTCAGTCCCCTAGGTCTACGGACGTCATTTAGCTCATGCGACTCTCAATTCTGACATCTATAGTTTACGGACGTTATTCAACTCATGCAACTCACAATTTCGACTTTTATGGTCTACGAACGTTATCTCAGCTCATACAGCTCTCAATACCAACCTCTATAACCTCCGAACATTATCACAACTTATGCAGCTCCCAATTTCGGCCTCTGTGGCCTACGGACGTTATCTCAGCTTATACAACTCTCAACTCCAATCTCTTCAGTTCAAGAACGTTATTTTATCACAGCTCACGCAACTCCCAACTCCGGCCACTACGACCTACAAATATTATCTCAAATCCTGCATCTCCCAACTCCGACCTCTAATGACCTACAGACGTTACAGCAGCTAGCCATTACGGCCTATATGAGCAACTACAACCAACGTGACTCATGGTTCCTGCGGCTCTTTACTACGACCTCTGTGGCCAACAGATGCTCCTAAAGCAAGCATCTACAACCCATACAACCAACTACTACCATGGCTTTCAAATATTGCCTATACAACAAGCTGGCGCTACGACCACCGTATACAACATTCACGAGTAACTACTGCCGCTATAGCAATCAATTACGGCTTTTGTGGCTCGTTACGACAATTATTGTTGAAATGTCATTGTATACCAACTTTGTAATCTAATCTTCCTCAACTTGGAAGAAGAGTGGGTCTGTGTGATCATTATTACACAATAAATTATTTCAACAGGGCTACATCCTATGGTTGTTTTTCTCTTTCAAGGATTTTCTATATAAAAATTTCTGGTGTCTCTACCTGTCATTTTAATTAGCAGAATGTGTTGGTTCTTCATCCAACACTGAGACGCTAAATTATTACTCTACCGCCATGAATCTTCCGATACTATTTAAGTATAAAGCTACTTTTGAGAGTCTGGCCTACTAAAGGATCATAGTTATAAGAAAATGTTGTACAAGTTTAAAACAATAATAAAATATTTATGATACTCACAATAACATTAAAAAAAAGAATAAAAGCTAAACTCAGACTCCAACATTAATGAGAGCTCTTACTCCAAAAAATCTCATGAAAAATCAACGAAGTTCAAACTTACCTTGCAATCTCAGCTCGTCTTCTTGCCTCTTCAGCCATTTGATTCAGATCAGTGAAACGGCTCCTATCAGTGGAGAACATTTTGGTCTCTGGAGGTTGAAGACCATGGAGTGTTCTCTGAGCATGCGCCCACTTGAGCTCCCTCGCCTCCTTTCCAAAATCCTTCTGTCTTGTGAACGCAATCTGCAGCGATACATAGCACAAAGAATCAGAATTTTATACATAGCCTCCTCTTATAAAAATTGTGAGTCAGAGTGTAGAAGATATTTACTCTCTGTTCAATAACAAGATCCCATGCTCTTCCACTTAATGCATAGCGGGTTATGAACTTTATAATGTCGAGGGGGAAGTAGAAGATGAGATTATAGAGCCAGATAACACCAGCCCATCCCCAACCAATCCCTTTGATGAAAGCAAATCCCCAGTTAGCATATACAGCAATCAAAGTAGCAATCTGCATGTAGATACTGTGGGTTATAAATGATTGAAAAGCGGATAGAAGTGAAAAAAATAAAATAAAATTTTGTGCATGCAGAACACTGAATAAAAAGACAAAATGGTCCTCTAACTGTTCACATGGGATCATTTCAATCCTAGAGTCTATAAAAGTGTCATTAGTCCCCAGAGTCTTTAACCTGAGGCTGAGATAATCATCCGTTGAAATTTTCAGCCATTATTAAAAGAGTGGGGATTAAATTGACTTTTAGGCTCTCAAACTACAATAACCCACTGCAAAGAGTCAGGAACTAATTTGCACAAAGATATGGCGGTTGTGAATAACTGAAATGCAACTAAAAGTAAAGAAAAAAAATTTTTATGCACAAAACAAAAAACAAAGTGACAAAATAGTCCTGTGACTGTTTACATGGGGTAATTTTAGACCCAGAATCTATAAGAAGTATCAAATTAATCACCAAACTTTTTAAATTGGAGCTGGAAGGAGACTATTTTAGCCAATATTAAAAGAATATGGAAACTAATTTGATAATTTTATAGACTCTCGCACTAAAATGGCGTAATGTAAACAATCAGGGATCATTTTGACACATTTCTCAAAACACAGAAGATACCAGCTGGGCAATGACGAAAGCAGCCACGAGCAGAAGACCAGGTCTCTCGATAAATGACCAACTTCGGGATCTTGTCACGAATATAAGAGCCTGGCTTATTGTACTCACTTGGAGGTAGACAGCTGATGCTAGCATTCTGAAATCATCCTGATTTGTTTTCTCCAGGCTTTCGACGTGAAATATTCGCTTAAAGGTTATAATATAGAAAATATTAGAGCATGTGTTAGTATAAAGGCTTTAAAATTCTATTTCAATAACATTGTGGAAGTTCTAGTTTAGATGAATTAATTTTTTATTTTGGAAGTTCTAGTTCTAGTTTATGATGAAAATGAGATCTGAAGTTGATAATGTGAAATTTTATTGGGGCACAAGGATAGAATTCTAGCTGAATTTTGATAAATGATAGAGTGCTTCGGTAAAATCTCATAAAAAAATTAGATTTTTGGGTGAAATTTTCTAGTTTTAGTGAAAGTACATGGTGCTCAGATTGATGAAACGAAAAATTAGTTCGTTCTAGATCCATAAAAATCAATGACAAAATAAAATAAACAATTATAAGGTTTTAAGTTGTGGAGCCTCATTTTGTTCTTAATAGTCTTAATAGCAAAAAAATCACCCAACAGACTCAACTGCGTGTCAACCTTCACGCTATGATCAAGATGGGGGTTAAAGGAGGAGAGCAGAATCCCCAAGAAAAATACAATACTCGTGAGCTGTTTTATTGAGGGCTGGAATTTTAATGCATTTTTGGGCTGCCTTAGTTCTTACTTTATGAAGAAAAAGGCGATATCTTTATGTTAGATATGAGGAATAGGATTTCAATAACTTCTTACTCGAAATCATCATGAAATGTAAAGCAACAAAAATAGGATATAACCATAATTCAGTGAACAGATATAAATTTGAACTGTCTCACCTAATTCTCGATAGTATGTACCAAGGAAAAAAGTAGATTAAGCTACAATGATTTTCTTTCTCAAAGAGATAAAAACCATATAAAGGTTGATTAATCAAAAAGCTAGAATCATTGGTAACATACTGGAAAGAAGTCAGTTTTGTATGCAGCCCAGAAGAAAATGACTGTCATCATGGCCAAGTAACTTCCAAGGATAATTCCAGTTGTAAAAATTTCTGCAAGCTTCCAACTGTCAGGAAGAGGGGAAGGCTTCACCCTATCCTTCGATATCGTCATGATGGTGCCTGGCAAAATATACA
>JXCR01145315.1:2924-13340 GCA_002079205.1 Phalaenopsis hybrid cultivar | reverse complement strand
TATATATATATATATATATTATTTTAAATTCATCATGAGAAGACAATTTAATCCAATCTCATTTTAAAATTGGCTCAAAGATAAATACAAATTTACTAGGGGCTTAAGTCGCACTTATATCATAATATATAAATATATATCTACATATATCTGTATATCTAAATATAAATATATGAGAAGACTATTTAATCCAACTGGCGTAAGTGAAAGCGAGAGTGGAGTTGCTTCAAAAAATGCAAAGGTTGATCCAATCTACTTTAAAAACTGGCTCAAAGATTCGACCAAGTTGCCCCGTCTAGATCCATTGCGCTCGAAATAAAACAAAAATAAACTCAATCTTATTTAACTAATGCAGATAGAAAAGATAGAGAAAATAATTAAAATATAGTAAATATAACTTAAGGAACACTATAATTTTATCTCTCTAAATCAGATACAAATTCAAACAAAATAACATTATTTCGATTAAAATATTCTTAAATTTTAAGTACATTTTACAAAGAGCAGTGCTTATTTATGTCTGAAAGTAAAGCAGATTCGAATAAAATTACAATGTTACCTGAATACAATTGATCATGAAAAATATGATAAAATAAGAAATTTATACCATTCGGTTGGATTTTTTATATTGATAAAATAATAACCTTAAATCAATACTATCAGACAAGTACAATACATTATAGATTCTAAATCAAAACCCTCGACCAGACCAAAAAAAACAAAAGAAAAAATTAATTGAAAATTAATATAAAGGGCCTGAATACAATAGGTTAAGAAAAATATGATCAAATAATAAATTTATACCATTTGGTTTGATTTTTTGATAATGGATAAAATTACTTTAACTAAAGACTATCATATTAGAATGATACAGTATAGATTGTAAAATCAAAAGCCTCGACCAGACAAAAAGAAAAAAAAACAAAAGTAAAAATTAGTATAATGGGTGAATTCAAAAGTTAGACAGCTTTTGAAATCGCACTTATAGTAGAGATATGGCCCCCACTTAAATATATATCAATAGAAGTTCATACCTAAAAAAGAATATGAAAAAGAATCTTCCTAAGCCTTTGTTACGGAATTTAGCTTCAAAAGAACATGAAGTAAATTAATTTAAGGTGCATTTGCTTCGGTTGTGGCTACAGAAAAGCTCAATTAAAAAACTGTTACTGAAAATCTGTGTTTAGAAACTGATGTTTCAAAAGCAACTGGTTTGTTTGAAAAACACAATTCTGAAATTGTTGTTTATTGAGTAATATCTGTAATACCCTTCAGTATATAAACACAATTCCATTTGAAAACAAGTGGCATGTTAAATGTCATAAATGTAAAAACATAAATAGTAAAATCTTCATAATACATCTATAAACCATTTGAAGGATAAACCAATTGTTAAACCAACAATATTGAAATCCGCTCTAGAAGCCATCCGAAGTAAATTAATATCTGAAATTGGGCTAGCTGTGCAGATATTTCCGCCAGCAGAAATAACATTTTTCACCTGCTTTGCACCAAACCATTTTAGCTGTTCACAACTCTTTTTTCTTTAACCACTTCTAAATGAAATTCTTAAAGTCTGGTCAGCCTTACNTAGACAGCTTTTGAAATCGCACTTATAGTAGAGATATGGCCCCCACTTAAATATATATCAATAGAAGTTCATTTACCTAAAAAAGAATATGAAAAAGAATCTTCCTAAACCTTTGTTACTGAATCGAGCTTCAAAAGATCACGAAGTAAATTAATTTAAGGTGCATTTGCTTCGGTTGTGGCTGCAGAAAAGCTCAGTTCAAAAATTGTTATTGAAAATCTGCTGTTTAGAAACTGATGTTTCAAAAACAGCTGGTTTGTTTGAAAAACAGTTCTGAAAGTGTTGTTTATTGAGTAATGTCTGTAATACCCTTCAGTATATAAACACAATTCCATTTGAAAACAAGTGGTATGTTAAATGTCATAAATGTAAAAACATAAATAGAAAAATCTTCATAATACATCTATAAACCATTTGAAGGATAAACCAATTGTTAAACCAACAATATTGAAATCCGCTCTAGAAGCCATCCGAAGTAAATTAATATCTGAAATTGGGCTAGCTGTGCAGATATTTCCGCCAGCAGAAATAACATTTTTCACCTGCTTTGCACCAAACCATTTTAGCTGTTCACAAATAGCCCTGCAATATGCTGTTTCGTGAATTTCTCTTTTTTTTTCACCACTTAACGAAATTCTTAAAGTCTGGTCAGCCTAATAGAAAAAGCAATCTCAAGTCCATTCTTTTTAATGCTCAAACATTAAGCTCAGGTAAATGCACGACAGAAAATTAAAAAAAAAACATATTTTTTTTGTGTTAGATCTGAAAATAAAGAAGAATCGTTGGGTATGTAAATGCAAATTCTCAACCATATGCAATCACCCCCACAGATCTGATGATATAAACCGAGAAAAAATAAATTTGCGAAACCAAAAGAGCAGGATTCTTCTCCTCATCATCGCATTGAACACAAAAAAAATGCGGTCTATAATTGTTGACCTCATTTTTAGTGAGTCTAGTTTTTCTCTTAGGGTTTAGAATCTAGCCTTAAGGATCTCCCTTCAACAATCTTAGAACCTTAGAAATGGGACCCGCCTCGTTTTAGAAATCCAACCCACTTCTGTCCCCTTCTAGAGTTTCGCGTGTGTGGTATCGACTTCTAACACTTAGAAGGATGAAACCAACATGAGAAAACCTAAAAGGGATTCCCTATAGGACCTTTAAGCCTTAGCGTGAGCTTTTGCACAATTCGCACTTTCGCGCGCACAAACTTCGCAATTCGGAGAGTCGACGCGTCCGATCGCCACAATTCACATCGCTTGCACTATTATTTGTCGAGACTCGAGTAAACTTGTCGAGGCGATCGACCACGGGTCGAAGTTTTATGAAGTTTAAATTTTGACGTGTTTCTAGCCCGATTGTTGACGACGTCANTTAATATAATCATTTTTACTACATTCTAAATTTTACATCACATCCATCACTAAATTGCCACTCTACCATACTGAGCATAATATTTAATGACTCCTTTATCTCACAGCATACAAATATGCATAAAAAGGGGATCTAGTTGCCACTTCTTATTAAAAAAAAAACTATTGAGTTCGTCTGAAATTCTCTATTCTTAGGAATCTTTTATATTTAACCGCTTCACTTAAATCTAGAGACAATAGGAATGCAAGATAAATTTCAAATGGCCTTAACTCAAGCCATATCCTCCATGATTTTCAGGGCATAAGCCTAGGGCGTGTCTCAGGTACAAGGCCTAGGATTTGCGACATTAAGTAATTTTCTTGACAACTTAATGAAATTAAATATGTAACTAGTTTCTGGCTTAAAAAAATCTATAATTGTTCTTATACCAACCGTATCATTAATTAAAATATCTAGAAAAGATTTCTATTCTTTAAATATTGCAAAAAGTGAAATAGAATAAATTTGAGATTAATTGATTAAGTTTAATATATATTTAAATCCTTGTGAATTTTAATTTACAAAACTATCAAATAACTCACGACTGGTGAGTGGTGGTGATGGCCGACAAGTGGCATTTGGCAGACGTGATTGCAGCTACAACTTCTATAGTTTATTTGAAATTGGCTGAATCCAATTAATTTCCATATAAACAAAATTTAAACTAAAGCAAGAATTTTGAATTCACCAACACTAAAAATTGTTTTCCATTTTTATCAAACGAAATACCCAAATTTGGAAATCCATTACACTTTGTTTGCATTACCCTGATAATGCAGGCAATTAAACAGACCCTTGGCGTCCTAAAAATAACTAAAATTTACTGTATACAAATCATTCTTCACGGTTGTATTAATATTATTCTTCAAAATAATTAATTTTCAAGCTAAAGTTTTCACCTTTTCTTTATATGTTTACTTCACCTAAAATGTGCTTACCTTCACTCTTACTATATTTGCAATATTGTACTTCTCCCCCATTTCAGCACTCAACCTACCACAAAAATTAATTAGCATAAATGTCGTAATCATATACATACTTGTTGACCTCATTTTTAGTGATGTCTAGTCTTTCACTTAGGATTTAGGATCTAGCCTTAGGGATCTCCCTTCGACTATCTTAGACCCTTAGAAATGAGACCCGCCTTGTTCTAGAAATTCAACCCGCTTCCGTCCCCTTCTGGAGTTTCGCGTGTGTGGTATCAACTTCTAGCACTTAGAAGGATGAAACCAACATGAGGAAACCCAAAAGGGATTCCCATAGGACCTTTTGAGCCTTAGAGTGACCTTTTGCACAATTCGCACTCCCGCGCGCACATAGCTTCGCAATTCGGAGAGTCGACACGTCCGATCGCCACAATTCGCATCGCTTGCACCGTTACCTATTGAAGACTCGAGTAAACTTGTCGAGGCGATCGACCACGGGTCGAAGTTTTGTGAAGTTTAAATTTTGACGTGCTTCTAGCACGATTGTCGACAACGTCGTCCGAGCGATCCCGGATGACAAAACGGACTGCACCAGCGCGTCCGGAATGTCGATTTTGCCTAAGGAGAACACCCATTTTGTTACGTCGTCGCGCGCGAATAAATCAGNATACCACTCAATTCCTATGCATTTACATATACAGCACCTAAGCTTTGATTATTTACATTTCTACGACCTAAAAATTTCATATTACATAAAAAATACCACTATTTTAACTTTTAAAAAGTGAAATACATGCATAGATAAAGTGGAATATATGCAAAAATTAAGGTTTTTGTGATGGATATGTAAAAACATAAGAATTGAGTGGCATGAATGTAAATCTTCCAATCATAAGAAAAAGAGGCTTTATCTACAAAGATTATCACCACAAGGTAAAAATGCAACACAGATAAGAAAATGTAACTGGAAAGAAAGAGCATACCATCATTCAGGATTGCAATGATGAGGACCATAAATGGGGGGAAATCAAATTTCCAAATGAGGGCAAGTAGCATAAAACCAAGCTGTTCAAATCAACTAGTAGTTAGCAAAAAGAATGTAACGTCCTTAAAAAGTACATGAATTTTGAGTCTATAAGTAAACAATTAAAGTAGCCAATGGGATAAGTTCACTACGCAAGCTTGAATGGTTCATGCATGAGGTCCAAATAACACCCTCTCCCTCTCCCCCACTCTCGTTAGGGAGGATGAAACAAATCGGGATGGAAATTGGGCAAAATATACCAGTAGTTGGAAGCTGATAATTTAGCTCAGAAAAAGTGGTTCTTTTAGATTAGAGAAATTTACATACATACCACACAAAATTCTTATGTATTTACATATCTAACACCCAAAGTTTGATAGTTGCACTTTTAACACCTTGATATTATAAACATATGCATGAATAGGTGTATTCCACTCTTAAAAAGAATGCTTAAGTTTTAGATGGGTAAATGCATGAGAATTATGTGGTATGTATGTAAATGCCCCTTCACATTATTGTTCTTATAGGTTTCTTGATTTATCAAGTTTCAAGGTCATATGACTCCTATGATCCCTCCACGGGTTGAGTGGGCTCTTGGTGCATAATCTTTGATAATGCTGAGAAGCAACATAGAACCAAGGGGTGGTTATGAGAAGCGCTCACTGCACCTACATTTTTACTGAAATATTTAATACTATATAATATTCTGAAAATTTTATCCCATAAACTTTAATACTTAATAATTTAGCATTAATTAATTTTTTTACTTTTAAATAATATTTTTATTAATTTAAAAATTTTTTAAGGAGATGAAAATCTTAATTTTTAATTTTGCCACTCCTTAAATTTTGGTTCCATCACTGCAGAAAAGTATCCTAAGGTGATGTAATGGCTAAAGTGGAATGCTCTCATGCGATAGAGAAATTATAAAGGTACAAGATACTTTGGATTTAGTCTCTCATGCATAAGCTCAAGTAATAAAGGCCTAAAGTAACTTAACAATCTCACCATCACATGAGATAATTTTGTATCAACTATCACGCAAATAGATAAAAAAAATGTTGGTGTAGAAATGCTAAATAGTTGGCTCTTAGTAATAGGCTTTTAAGCTTTTGAATTGAAAATAAGTTTAACCACTATTATATCTATCTCAAATTTGATCCCTTCTTTGGTTTACCAAAAGAAAAATACCAGTAAAAAAAGCATACCACGATACGTATAGTGATCGACACAGCATAAATCTGCAAATAAAACAAATCAGACACTAACAATATGAACCAACAAAGTTCATCAAGAACATTAAAACAAAATAAAGCATCCCTCTATAAGAGCCAAAGAGACTCACAGTATAATTTTTCATCCTCTGAAAAATAGCACGGCTCGTTAAAACAGCACTGATGATAACACTCAGACCAGGCTCAGTTAGGACAATGTCAGAAGCACTTCTTGCTGCATCAGTCGCATCGGCCACTGCTATTCCTATATCAGCTTTCTTCAAGGCTGGAGCATCATTAACTCCATCTCCAGTCATACCACATATATGCTTTTTTGCTTGTAAACGCTTAACAATCTCATATTTATGCTCTGAAATGTGCCAAATAAGTGTGAAGATTGCGAACCGAAATAGCAACAAAAAGCCTTTCAAGAGTAACAAATGCACTAAAAACTCTTACACAAGATTAGAATTGACAAACATACCTGGGAAAACCCCAGCAAAACCATCAGCCTTTTCTATTAGTTCATCAACAGGCAAAGCAGCGATGGACTCATCCTTGGCATTGCCCAATAAAGCTGATGAGGGATACATATTGGTTCCCATACCCAATCGTCGACCAGTTTCCTTACCTATAGCCAACTGGTCCCCTGATATAAATTTTAAAATTCAACAATAGCACTTTTGGCTGACAAACTACGAAAATTACTGTAAAAAAGCATGAAAAAGTAAAATAAACCTTTTTTCTTTCATGTTCATGCAAACCTACATAATTCACGTGATATTGTTAAGCCTAATTACACTACAACATCAGCATGCCTACCTAAGGCTTTTAATAAGTCAAAGAAGCTCACCTTTGTGTGAAGATTACCAATATGGAGGCAAAATTTTAAAATGGAGCTGCTTTCCTAAACATTTCATATAAGGCAGCTCCTATAAATATAAATCTACAAGGGGCTCGAGTCACACTTAATATATATATATATATATATATATTATTTATTTGAATTCATCATGAGAAGACATTTTAATCCAATCTAATTTTAAAATTGGCTCAAAGATAAATACAAATTTACTAGGGGCTTAAGTCACACTTATATCATAATATATAAATATATATCTACATATATCTATATATATAAATATAAATATATAAGAAGACAATTTAATCCAATCTACTTTTAAAACTAGCTCAAAGATTCGACCAAGTTGGCCCGTCTAGATCCATTGCGCTTGAAATAAAACAAAAATAAACTCAATCTTATTTAACTAATGCAGATAGAAAAAATAGAGAAAATAATTAAAATATAAAAAATATAACTTAAGGAACACTATAATTTTATCTCTCTAAATCAGATACAAATTCAAACAAAATAACATTATTTCGATTAATATGTTCTTAAATTTTAAGTACATTTTAAAAAGAGCAGTGCTTATTTATGTCTGAAAGTAAAGCAGATTTGAATAAAATTACAATGTTACCTGAATACAATTGATCATGAAAAATATGATAAAATAAGAGATTTATACCATTTGGTAGGATTTTTTATATTGATAAAATAATAACCTTAAATCAATACTATCAGAGAAGTACAATACATTATAGATTCTAAATCAAAACCCTCGACCAGACCCAAAAAAACAAAAGGAAAAATTAATTGAAAACTAATATAAAGGGCCTGAATACAATAGGTCAAGAAAAATATGATCAAATAATAAATTTATACCATTTGGTTTGATTTTTTTATAATGGATAAAATTACTTTAACTTAAGACTATCATATAAGAATGATAAAGTATAGATTGTAAAATCAAAAGCCTCGACCAGACAAAAAAAAAGAAAAAAGAAAAAATTTGAATAAAGGTCAAATTGCACATTTGATGGGTGAATTCAAAAGTTAGACAGCTTTTGAAATCGCACTTATAGTAGAGATATGGCCCCCACTTAAATATATATCAATAGAAGTTCATTTACCTAAAAAAGAATATGAAAAAGAATCTTCCTAAACCTTTGTTACTGAATCGAGCTTCAAAAGATCACGAAGTAAATTAATTTAAGGTGCATTTGCTTCGGTTGTGGCTGCAGAAAAGCTCAGTTCAAAAATTGTTATTGAAAATCTGCTGTTTAGAAACTGATGTTTCAAAAACAGCTGGTTTGTTTGAAAAACAGTTCTGAAAGTGTTGTTTATTGAGTAATGTCTGTAATACCCTTCAGTATATAAACACAATTCCATTTGAAAACAAGTGGTATGTTAAATGTCATAAATGTAAAAACATAAATAGAAAAATCTTCATAATACATCTATAAACCATTTGAAGGATAAACCAATTGTTAAACCAACAATATTGAAATCCGCTCTAGAAGCCATCCGAAGTAAATTAATATCTGAAATTGGGCTAGCTGTGCAGATATTTCCGCCAGCAGAAATAACATTTTTCACCTGCTTTGCACCAAACCATTTTAGCTGTTCACAAATAGCCCTGCAATATGCTGTTTCGTGAATTTCTCTTTTTTTTTCACCACTTAACGAAATTCTTAAAGTCTGGTCAGCCTAATAGAAAAAGCAATCTCAAGTCCATTCTTTTTAATGCTCAAACATTAAGCTCAGGTAAATGCACGACAGAAAATTAAAAAAAAAACATATTTTTTTTGTGTTAGATCTGAAAATAAAGAAGAATCGTTGGGTATGTAAATGCAAATTCTCAACCATATGCAATCACCCCCACAGATCTGATGATATAAACCGAGAAAAAATAAATTTGCGAAACCAAAAGAGCAGGATTCTTCTCCTCATCATCGCATTGAACACAAAAAAAATGCGGTCTATAATTGTTGACCTCATTTTTAGTGAGTCTAGTTTTTCTCTTAGGGTTTAGAATCTAGCCTTAANCAGTGACTTCCCAGTCTATCCTATGGTTTGGCTCCAATTTTGAGAAGAAATTATAAATGTATTTCATCCTGACAATTTTAATTTAATTAGAGCTTATATTTGCGTGACAGGGTCACACAAATTGCCTAGAAGATATGAGGGTTTACGTCGTATCGGACATATTTGCGTGACAGGGTCACTCAAATTGCCTAGAAGATATGAGGGTTTACGTCGTATCAGGATATTTGCGTGACAGAGTACTCAAATTGCCTAGAAGATATGAGGGTTTACGTCGTATCGAACCTAGAACGAGAAAATATTAAAGTGTTTTATCCTGCCAATTTTATTTAATTAGGGCTTATATTTACGTGACAGAGTCACACAAATTGCCTAGAAGATATGAGGGTTTACGTCGTATCGGACGACAACCTCGGAACCTAGAACAAGTTAGGGCTCTGCCTAGAAGATATGAGGGTTTACGTCGTATCGGACGACAACCTCGGAACCTAGAACGAGTTGGGGCTTAAATCGTACAACGTTTCATTCTGCCAGTTTTATTATTTAGGGCTTATATTTGCGTGCACGGTCACACAAGTCGTGATATGAGGGTTTACGTCGTATCAGGCGACAACCTCGGAACCTAGAACGAGTTTAGGGCTTAAATCGTATGTTTACGTCGTATCGGACGACAACCTCGGAACCTAGAACGAGTTTAGGGCTTAAATCATACGACAGTTAATTTAATTAGGGCTTATATTTGCGTGACAGAGTCACTCAAATTGCCTAGAAGATATGAGGGTTTACGTCAGTTAAAGTGTTTCATCCTGCCAATTTTATTTAATTAGGGCTTATATTTGTGCGACAGGGTCATGAAAATATTAAAGTGTTTTATCCTGCCAATTTTATTTAATTAGGGCTTATATTTACGTGACAGAGTCACACAAATTGCCTAGAAGATATGAGGGTTTACGTCGTATCGTATATTTGCGTGACAGGGTCACTCAAATTGCCTAGAAGATATGAGGGTTTACATCGTATCAGGTTTAATTAGGGCTTATATTTGCGTGACAGAGTCACACAAATTGCCTATAAGATATGAGGGTTCACGTCGTATCGGACATTGCGTGACAGAGTCACACAAATTGCCTAGAAGATATGAGGGTTTACGTCGTATCAGGCGACAGGCGTGACAGGATCACACAAATTGCCTAGAAGATATGAGGGTTTACGTCGTATCGGACGACAACAGGAACCTAGAACGAGTTAGGGCTCAGATCGTACAGCAGAGCTATACGAATGCCTAAAGAAAAAAAAGGGAGGATTTATGTTGCGCTAGGTGAACAACCTCGAAATCCTATGGATTGTTATTTAATTTCTAT
>JXCR01145313.1:10232-28460 GCA_002079205.1 Phalaenopsis hybrid cultivar | reverse complement strand
AACAATACAAGTGCAAAGAAATATGAAATAAACAGAATAAAGAAAAATAAAAATTATTCAACCTAGATTCTCAGCAGTTCAACAAGTATTCCTAAACTCACTATTTTTCTAAACGCATTTTCCTACCAACAAAGCAAAAAACTTGACAAGTCAAAATTTGCGACAAAGTAAGACAATTCCTCACACAACTATACGTGTCAAGTAATAATGTAATTAAAGAGTAACGCATATTAATCTCACATGGAGATGACTAAGAATTATTCTGATTGATGAATCTCTAACTTACTAAACGTCTAAATCTAATTTAGCGTGATCATAAATAAGAGTTGATTTTTTTTCTAAAATTGTACTCAAAAGCAAAAAACAAAAGATAATGGGGTTTGAAAAACACAGAAAACAGCGGTAGAGATATCTTGTCGTTCTTCCATGGATATTACCCTTGTGATTTAGGTAATGCAGTGTTCGTGGTCTTCCTAGGCTTTCTCCTACATGATAGTTGTCAACAGATAGATAGTCCTCCTTATGCCAATACTTGTGTCAAAAGAATGTTTTAAGCTATGAAGTTGAAGCTTCTCGATCCCCATAACATCTCACATATTTGTTTTAATCCCCTTTCTAAGTTGCAAAACACTAATAGAATATGTATATTCTTTTCATAATTTTATGGTTAACAATTTTTTTTATTTGCGCTATAGGCAGGAGTCAGATCGCAAAATATGCTAACATCCTAATTGACTAGATCAGGAGTTACTCAAATTATATGGGTCACACATCAACTATAAATCCTGATTCCTCAGAAAAAAGATGCAGGGAAATAAATCAATTGAAAAAATAGCAAATTCACATCTCATGAATTGCAGATGTACAAAAAGAAAATTAGCTACACATGATAGAAATAACATTCGAAAAACATTTCATCGAAGTCATTGTTGCAAGTAAAATTATTAGGTAAAACTTACAAAACAATTTGCTCCCTCTTCCGCAGCAGCAAATCCCTCTAGCATACAATAATCTCTCAAAACATGTAAGAAAATACTAAGAAATAGGTAAGACAAACCCTTGGGAACTCAAACGCGAGAGATGGAGAAAACCAAAGGAATAAAATCTCCAAAACCCTCACTTTTTCTCTCTAGTCGTTTCCAGATCTATCCTCCTACTTTAGATGCCCTAAGGTGCATTTATATAGCAAAATCCACAAATTTTGCATGATTTTTTTGCCAAAATTGTCTCCCGCTCTGTTGGTGTGGCCACGCTAAATTGGGGCGTTGTCATGTCAGACTTTTGGATCGGGCGGTGTGATCATGCACACCCTCTGAAATGTTGACGTGGTCATGTTTGTTTGTGGGGTGGTCTACTACTAGTCACGATATGATTATGTGTTCACACCACTTTTGGTCACATTGTCTTTAATTTTTCAATGTGCATATTCATCACCTATAACTTGCACAACAAGAGTAAAAACCTTTCACAAATGTAAATCCAAGATAAATATGTAAAATAATAGGTATTATACAAGATTAAAAATAGATGAAATCATGTAAATTCTACATTTTTCTTCGGCCTATGATCTTCACATCACTCCAAAAACCATCAAATTTGAAGATGCAATAAATCCATTTGTCCATATCAGCCGTCTCAAATCATATTTAAAGATAGGTAATAATGAAATATTCATGAAAAAATTATAAACTAAAATTTCCCAGGCAATGATACATTCTCTTTTACTTCTCTTATTAAACTNAAATTATAAACTAAAATTTCCCAGGCAATGATACATTCTCTTTTACTTCTCTTATTAAACTAAAAAAAAAAAAATCCAACCAATAATCTCTCAGGAGACTTAGCAAACCAGCATGACAATAACTTCGTACAACATGAAAACATGGAAATATCCCGTGAAGCCATGAAAAATACAACAAAACTCTATTCATAGGGAAAATTTCTATTGTTAATTAACATGGGGAGTTACTGTGGGGAAATTCAAGCTGTGAAATAAGATATGGTTCCTATGAAAACATGCCCTAACAAACATCCATGAGGAGGCGGATATGAGGGGAGTTTGACTACTTTCTCGCGACATAGGATATTCAGCAGAACTCCTTGTAAGTGGCGGTGGATTTCTTATCTTCCTTGCGATGACCTTGCCCTACCGAGCCGAACCATGCGGAGAAGAAGAGGCGGTGGAGGACTTTTCTCTTTCTGTGTGCGGGGATTTCTTCTCCTCGGGGAGGGAAAAATATTTCGTGTGTTATGGGATTTCATCCATATTATTTTTAATATTTTTTCACGTTTCACTTGGGGTAAGTTATTCCACATATTTTTCGTGTAATTTAAATTTACATTATGTTATTAAAATAACACAACTTCAAATCAAGTAATGCAAAGGAATATTCTAATAAAACTTCAGCCCCAAATCAAGTAATGCGATGATATATTCTTATAACACACAAAATAATCGAATAACATCATATAATACTCGAATAACACATCATTTTTACAAATAATACAGATGGAATATTCTCGTAACACAGCCAAATATTCTAATTCGAACGTAGCTATATGTTAGGAGTTCTAATCTAATATTTTCGCTCACGNTCATGAATTGCAGATGTACAAAAAGAAAATTAGCTACACATGATAGAAATAACATTCGAAAAACATTTCATCGAAGTCATTGTTGCAAGTAAAATTATTAGGTAAAACTTACAAAACAATTNATGCGGAGAAGAAGAGGCGGTGGAGGACTTTTCTCTTTCTGTGTGCGGGGATTTCTTCTCCTCGGGGAGGGAGAAATATTTCGTGTGTTATGGGATTTCATCCATATTATTTTTAATATTTTTTCACGTTTCATTTGGGGTAAGTTATTCCACATATTTTTCGTGTAATTTAAATTTACATTATGTTATTGAAATAACACAACCTCAAATCAAATAATGCAAGGGAATATTCTAATAAAACTTCAGCCCCAAATCAAATAACGCGATGATATATTCTTATAACACAAAATAATCGAATAACATCATATAATACTCGAATAACACATCATTTTTACAAATAATGCAGATGAAATATTCTCGTAACACAGCCAAATATTCTAATTCGAACGTAGTTATATGTTAGGAGTTCTAATCTAATATTTTCGCTCACAGAGGATATGAGATTTTTGGATGGGGCATGACGGAAAGGGTATAAATGNTTTGGACTGCATTCAATTGGATAATGAGGGCATTTTGTTCTCCTATTGGTGGGCACTCTTGTATCGTAATTCCTTCATTCTGAATCGTTAGATTTCATCGGGATTCATGCTTATGCATTGTAGATGTAACTTCTTCGTAAAAAATTATATGGTTTGATATATTCACATATAAATGTAATGGGTTGGTAGTTAAAAAAATAAAATAAATGTTGGATTTGTAAATAACAAAATTACCAAGTGTGTGTGTGNTGTAATGGGTTGGTAGTTAAAAAAATAAAATAAATGTTGGATTTGTAAATAACAAAATTACCAAGTGTGTGTATATATATATATATATATATATATCTATAGAGAGAGAGNTATATATATATATATAGAGAGAGAGAGAGAGAGAGAGAGAGAGAGAGAGAGAGAGAGAGAGAGAGAGAGAGCACACACACACACACATTCCAAGAACTTGCATGACAAGTCATATTTTACTTTCTTTCCAACATAAATGTAGAAAATTTTGTTCAAATTTGGCTAGCTTAACATTAATAAGTTGTATGATAACGACTTAGATTTATATTAGTGGGATTTAGTAAATCATGTAAATTTGAATTTAGTAAACCTTGTAAAGGTTAAATTAAAAAAATTGTTTAACAATAGATTTTACAAATTTGAGAAATCCAATGAAATCNCTTAGATTTATATTAGTGGGATTTAGTAAATCATGTAAATTTGAATTTAGTAAACCTTGTAAAGGTTAAATTCAAAAAATTGTTTAAAAATAGATTTTACAAATTTGAGAAATCCAGTGAAATCTTTTCAAGTTGTTTGACAACATTTGTCAGGATTTAAAAGTATATTATATTAGTTTTGAAATTTAATAATTTATTATTACCTTAAATAATAAATATTAAATTGCATTAAATTCAATTTTAGCTTTGATGCGTGCTAGAAAATTCACGGTGGTAGAGTAACGGACTATCGTCTTTGTATTGTACGAAAGTTCAGCACACACACAAATAAAAGAGAAACAAGCGGTGATGACTCGAGAACTTTTTATGTGGAAAACATGTAAGGGAAAAACCACAGTGTCTGGCCTAGTTGCAAAAATCCACTATTGATTGATGATTTTAGGAAACCCTTGNTAAAAGAGAAACAAGCGGTGATGACTCGAGAACTTTTTATGTGGAAAACATGTAAGGGAAAAACCACAGTGTTTGGCCTAGTTGCAAAAATCCACTATTGATTGATGATTTTAGGAAACCCTTATCCCACAAACGGGAAATAGTAACTATATTTTTTAGATTACAACGTCAACTGATGGTTTCTGATTGGTGGTGATCCATGGTGGTTAGTGATAGTCGATGACGGTTGGCAGAGGTCGATGACAGTCGGCGGTGGTCTGTGGTGGTCGACGGCGGTCGACGGCGGTCAGTGGTGGTCGGCGACGATCGACAGTAATGTTGAGTTACAACTTCTCCTCAAGATCTTAGGCTCTCTCTCTAGACTTCAGTTTTTTTTCATGTGAGGGGTGGGGGTCAACTTATAGTGTTTTAAGTACAATTAATGCAGGAATATCAATCATTCTGATCGGACGGTACAGAGAGTTTCCTCCTATCATGTCGCGTTTAATGGACATTTGAGTGTCTTAACGATGTTGGAATTGAGTGATCTTAGGCTCGTTGGACTTATATTATCGAAACGCTCGATTTGAGTATAGGCTTGCTAGTGTCGACATATGTTTGATCTTCTAAATGTGTTCATAAATCTTCAAAGGGTGGTTTAATGATTTGATATAAGCTTNAGATCTTAGGCTCTCTCTCTAGACTTCAGTTTTTTTTCATGTGAGGGGTGGGGGTCAACTTATAGTGTTTTAGGTGCAATTAATGCAGGAATATCAACCATTCTGATCGGACGGTACAAAGAGTTTCCTTCTATCATGTCGCGTTTAATGGACATTTGAGTGTCTTAACGATGTCGGAATTGAGTGATCTTAGGCTCGTTGGACTTATATTATCGAAACGCTCGATTTGAGTATATGCTTGCTAGTGTCGACATATGTTTGATCTTCTAAATGTGTTCATAAATCTTCAAAGGGTGGTTTAATGATTTGATATAAGCTTGATTTGACACGGATTTGACTAGTTTTCATATCATTGGGTCCGTCTCATCGAGCCGGTTAGTTTGACTATAAGTTTGTTAAAATCGGAGCTCTGAATTACTTTTTATCAAAATCTAAATGTTTCGTGCTTAAAATATCATCTCGAGATTCGTGTCATGCTTCGATATTCGTGTCAGATGATGAAAATTTGTTGGTGACGTATCAAGTTTACTTATAATTATGTTAATTAATAATTAATCATATAATGAACTATTTATATTAATAATAAATTCATTAAACTAAATACTTAATATTAAGTAATAATTTAACAATGACTTAAAATTTATGAGTTAATAATTATTTTAATTAAAAATTAATTAAANAATTCATTAAACTAAATACTTAATATTAAGTAATAATTTAACAATGACTTAAAATTTATGAGTTAATAATTAATTTAATTAAGAATTAATTAAAATATATTTTTTTTTCATTTATTACTTATCCATAACACTTTCATTGATGGTCCTATGCTCGAGTGTGAAGAGTATATGATTGCGCTAGGCAGTCAACAGTCAACGTAAAACTTGTTGAAAAAAATCATGACATAAATATTTTTTTGTAAGTGTTAGGATTTCCTCTGGAAGTTAAGTGTTATATGACTTGAATAGAGTGAAAAGTGTGCAATGGCCGTTACACCGCCGCCCAGGTATAGTGTTAAATAAGCAAGGGTTCCTTCATTAATGATGGATGTGAGTAAAAAAGTTAGTCTATGAAATTAATATTAGGATATGATCTTAAAATATATGTACTCTCGCAGGTAAATCAATGAAATTAATTGATATTGTGATTTATAGAAATATATATATCTCATGTATTTGAGAAACATAATATGTTGGAGAAAATGCTAAGGGGATTGATAACTTAGGTTTTAAAATTTGGTATTCATGTAAGAGTCGCACTATAAATGATGTATGTGTAATTATAGATAAGAGTTTGAAAGATAATGTTGTAAAAATTATTAGAGTTGGAAATAGAATTTTAGTCCTTAGGATTATTGTTGATACTTTGATTTTTAATATCATAAGTGCTTATGCTCATCAAGTAGGTTTAAATATAGATTCTAAAGATAAATTATGGAATGGGTTAGAAGACTCAATACAAATGATACCTCTTCAAGAAAAAAAATTGATTGGAGAAAATTTAAATAGACATATCAATAGAGTGGTAGAAGATTATAGAAATATTCATGGTGGTTACAGTTTTGGAGTGATTAATGAAGAAGATAGAGCTATATTAGATTTTGTTTTAGCATATGATNGTTACAGTTTTGGAGTGATTAATGAAGAAGATAGAGCTATATTAGATTTTGTTTTAGCATATGATTTTTTTTATTGTTAATACATTATTCAAGAAAAGAGACTAGTATATTATTACTTATAAGAAAGGATTTAATAAAAAAATAATTATTTTCTTATGAGAAGAATACATCGTCGAGAACGTAAAGATTGTAAAGTAATTCAAAGTGAGGATTCAAGTACTCAACATCTAGTATTTGTTCTAGATTTTAAGATTAAAAGTTGTAAAATAAAGAATACTATGAATCATCATTGTAGAATTAGAAGATGACACCTAAAAGACACAAATAAAAAATCAAGATTTAAAATTTTGGGATGTTTACGAAGAAGCAAATTCTATGTGGGATAAAGTAACAAACACTACTAAACATGTGACAAAAGCTGTATTTAAAGAATGAAAAGAAAAATTTTCTATAAATAAAAATAGTTGGTGGTGGAATAATAACGTGCAAGAAAGGATGAAATTTAAGAAGTTAAGTTAGAAAAATTGGTTTAAATGGAAAAGCTTAGAAAACTGGGGAAAATATCAAACAGCCCGTAAGAAGTTTAAAAAAACAATATGTAACCTAAAAATTCTACTTTTAGTGATATTTATAATATATTATATACAAATGAGGGTGAAAAAATATGTATAAACTGACAAATAAAGAGAAAATAAAAGCAAAGATTTAACTCAAGTAAATTGCATTAAAGATTAAAATAAAAAAGTTTTTCTTAGAAATAATATATTCAAAATAGGTGGGTGAGTTATTTTGATAATTTTTTTAATGAAATTTTGGAAAATACGATCGATCTTAGATATTTTAATTATCGTTAATAATAAAAAAAATATTTCATTTTTACTGTCACATTAATAAAAAATAAGTTGATGAGGCTTTTAAAAAAATCAAGACTAAAAAGTCTGTGGGACTTGATGATATCCCAATTGATGTAAGGAAATATTTAGAAGATTTGAAAATTTATTGGGATACTAAACTCTTTAATATTATTTTAAAAACTGAAAAGATGCATGAGGAGTAGAGGAAGAGTATTTTGGTCCCCATTTTCAAGAATAAAGGGGATGCATAAGAGTGTGCAAATTATAGAGAATTAAGTTGATGCGTCGTACTTTAAAATTATGGGAGAGGATAACTGAACATAGGTTAAAACATATTACAAATATTTCTTATAATTAATTTTGATTTATGTTGGGCAAGTCTATTATAGAAGCTATACATTTATTGAGAGGCTTGAAGGGAAGTTCGGAGGTAATAAGGAGGGCCTACATATGATATTCATTGATTTAGAAAAAGCTTACGATAAGGTTTCAAGAGATATCATTTGAGGAGTTCTTTAGAATAAAGATGTTGATATGACTTATATTGAAGTCTTTAAATATATCTAAACAAGAGATGTTACTTCTGTTCAAATAGAAGGAGGACTGACCAGATATTTTTCTATTTTTTATTGGTCTGCATTAGGGATCGGTTTTAAGCCCATATCTTTTTTTGCTTTAGTTAAGGATGGTCTTATTGGACACTTACAANATAAAGGGGATGCATAAGAGTGTGCAAATTATAGAGAATTAAGTTGATGCGTCGTACTTTAAAATTATGGGAACATAGGTTAAAACATATTACAAATATTTCTTATAATTAATTTTGATTTATGGGGGCAAGTCTATTATAGAAGCTATACATTTATTGAGAGGCTTGAAGGGAAGTTCGGAGATAATAAGGAGGGCCTACATATGATATTCATTGATTTAGAAAAAGCTTACGATAAGGTTTCAAGAGATATCATTTGAGGAGTTCTTTAGAATAAAGATGTTGATATGACTTATATTGAAGTCTTTAAATATATCTAAACAAGAGATGTTACTTCTGTTCAAACAGAAGGAGGACTGACCAGATATTTTTCTATTTTTTATTGGTCTGCATTAGGGATCGGCTTTAAGCCCATATCTTTTTTTGCTTTAGTTATGGATGGTCTTATTGGACACTTACAGGAGGATGAAACTTAGTGCATGCTTTTTGTTGTTGATATCCTTCTCGTGGATATGACGAGAGAAAAAGCTCTGGAAAAACTTGAATTATGGAGGCCTACTTAGGAGTCTGAAGTTATTTGTTTTAGTAGAACTAAAACTGAATACATGGAATGTAATTTTAGTAGCATTAGCTCTAGTAACCATAATGTAACTATGGGAGATTAAATTATTAAAAGATGTGAAAGCTTTAGATATCTTGGGTCAATTACTCAAAGTAATGGTGATGATGATGGGGAATTTATTAGTAGAATTCGAGTTGGTTGACTGAAGTGGAGGAATGCTTCGAGCCTATTGTGTGATAGAAAAGTACCTCTTATGCTGAAAGAAAAATTTTATAAGATGGCGTTGAGACCTACAATGCTCTATGGAGCTGAATGTTGGCTTTTAAAAGGGAAACATAAAACTAACTTAAGTGTTTCCAATATCAGAATGATTAGATCGATGAGTGGCTTTACACTTAGAGACAAAATGTGAAATGAATGTATATGTGATAGGGTTGATGTAGCTATTTTAGACGATTAGTCATATTAAACGTCCCATCGGATGATTCGATTAGATGAGTAGATGTTTTAGAGTCGACTTATGTTAAGATACACAGAGGTAGACCTAAGCAAACTTGGGCATTTAATTTATTAGAATTAAATGAAAATATGACACTAAATAGAATATAATGGAGAAAAATGATTCATGTAGCTGACCCCACTTAGTGGGATAAAGGTTTTGTTATAGTTGTTGTAATTATCTATTAAATAATAGTAAATAAATTTAATTGATTTAATATTTTATTAAATAATTAGTAATTATCACTCAATTAAAGTAATATATATTTCTTANTGTTTCCAATATCAGAATGATTAGATCGATGAGTGGCTTTACACTTAGAGACAAAATGTGAAATGAATGTATCTGTGATAGGGTTGATGTAGCTATTTTAGATGATTAGTCATATTAAACGTCCCATCGGATGATTCGATTAAATGAGTAGATGTTTTAGAGTCGACTTATGTTAAGATACACAGAGGTAGACCTAAGCAAACTTGGGCATTTAATTTATTAGAATTAAATGAAAATATGACACTAAATAGAACATAATGGAGAAAAATGATTCATGTAGCCGACCCCACTTAGTGGGATAAAGATTTTGTTATAGTTGTTGTAATTATCTATTAAATAATAGTAAATAAATTTGATTGATTTAATATTTTATTAAATAATTAGTAATTATCACTCAATTAAAGTAATATATATTTCTTAAAAAAAAAACACAAACCTATATCCCCTCGGCCTCTCTCCTCTCTGCCCGAAACCCTTACCTACTTTACTTCCCCTCCCCAAAACGAGCACTTATTTCATCCGGAGACCGCAGGCAGAGCTGCAAGCAAAGTCAAATGCAAGCTCGCCAAGTGGAATTTTGGGACCCACCGCAGCATAAGGTAAAATAAATTAATTAAGACAGGCGACCCGATCCGTCTGAAACCCGACCCCAAGTGACTTTTTGTTTGTATAGAATCCCACCAAAAAACCTTAATATCCCACTTTCTACCACCGTCAATCCAAAACAAGAGGATTCTGTCAAGCTGGTGCGTTGAATTTCTCCGGAGATGAAATGAAATCATTAAATAATGTGAAGAAGCTTAAATCTGAAGTTAGTTTGCTTTAGTTTATGGTTTATTTTACAGTTGCATTGCATTTTTTTGTTTATAACTGNAGCTCGCCAAGTGGAATTTTGGGACCCACCGCAGCATAAGGTAAAATAAATTAATTAAGACAGGCGACCCGACCCATCTGAAACCCGACCCCGCCCAAGACGAGAAAAAGTGACTTTTTGTTTGTATAGAATCCCACCAAAAAACCTTAATATCCCACTTTCTACCACTGTCAATCCAAAACAAGAGGATTCTGTCAAGCTGGTGCGTTGAATTTCTCCGGAGATGAAATGAAATCATTAAATAATGTGAAGAAGCTTAAATCAGAAGTTAGTTTGCTTTAGTTTAGGGTTTATTTTACAGTTGCATTGCATTTTTTTGTTTCTAACTAGTTTTTTTTAGTTGTTTTAGTTTATAGTTAGTGTCGTGTTATTTTTAGTGTTATGCTGGTGTTTAGATTTGTTATTTTAGTTTAGGTTTGAGGATTATTATAGTGTTAGGGCTACGTTTTTTTTTGGTTTGTTTTATTTATGGTTTTGTGTTATATTATTGCCGTATTATTTTTGTTTTATTAAGGTGTTATGCGATGTTATAGTTTAGTTTTTCTAGTGTTATAGTGGTGTTATTGTTATGGTTTAGGGTGTAGTGTTATCATTTAAAGTTTAGGAATTATTTTGTAATAGTGGTGTTATTGTTGTATTTTTTTTATTATTGTTGTGTTATTATAGTGTTATTGAGGTGTTATGTGATGTTTAGGTTTAGTTTTGCTAGTGTTATAGTGGTGTTATTGTTATGGTTTAGGGTTTAGGGATTGTATGGTTCTAGTAATGTTATCTTTGTAATGTTGTTGTATTATTCTCGTGTTATTTAAGTGTTATGTGATGTTATAGTTAAGTTTTTCTAGTGTTATAATCTTATTATTTCCAGAGCTTAGGGTGTAGTGTGTTATCATTTAAAGTTTATGAATTATATTGTTCTAGGTTGTATTATTTAGGTATTTTTGTAGTGTTACTGAGGTGTTATGTGATGTCATTTTTTACTTTTTATAGTGTTACAGTGGTGTTATTGTTTAGGGATTGAATTATTGTTGTGGTGTCAATGTTGTACTATTGTGATGATGTTATTGTATAGTTTTTTGTAGTGTTATGATGATGTTATTATATAGTTTTTGTATTGTTATTGTTTGCCTTATATCTATCTGACTATTTTTAAAATGGGGTGGTAATGTGCAGTGCAATGATCCAATCGCAAAGACGTTTCTTCGTACCGCTATGCACAATGATCAAGAAGATATGAATGCTATCGTGCCTATGCACATCATGTAGGTTTTTTTGTTAGAAAGGGTCATAGCAGCTATTGGCCAAACTCGAAGAAGATTAAAACTAAAGATTGTATTTGCGAAAATGCTGACCTCAAGAAGAAGTTGAGCCTCACAGATAATGTGAAGTTTAGAAAATTTGACACGAGGATTGGATGTGAAGTCATGGTTAGATATGCCATCGATGTTGAAGGAAATTGGACTGTTAAGAAATTTTGAAAGCCATAACCACCCAATTGCCGAAAGCGGTGATAAGCCTTATTTTTTAAATAATCATGTTATACTGAAATATATATGAGTTATATTGAGAATACATGTGTTATTATGAAGTATTGGCAGTGTTATTTAGCAAAATTTAAGTGTTATACCGCAATATTATTGCGTTATTGTTCAAAATTCAAGTGTTATAGCGAGTTTAAGTTGTTATAACGAGTTCAAAATTCAATTTTATCATGTTATATGACTTTATAACCTGAAAATTTCAAAATTTAAGTGTTATATCATAAAATAGTTACTTCTCAAAATACTCAAATATATTCAAAATATAAAATAATCGTGTTATACTGCAATATATAATCATTATATTGAGAATACATGTGTTATAATTAATTATTGACGCGTTATTTTAAATTTTATCGTGTTATATGATCTTATAACCTGAAAATTTCAAAATATAAGCGTTATACCGTAAAATTTAATTGTTATAATGAAATATTTTTGATGAAAATTTTAAAATCGTGTTATGTCAAATTATATGANTTAGGGTGTAGTGTTATCATTTAAAGTTTAGGAATTATTTTGTAATAGTGGTGTTATTGTTGTATTTTTTTTTTATTATTGTTGTGTTATTATAGTGTTATTGAGGTGTTATGTGATGTTTAGGTTTAGTTTTGCTAGTGTTATAGTGGTGTTATTGTTATGGTTTAGGGTTTAGGGATTGTATGGTTCTAGTAATGTTATCTTTGTAATGTTGTTGTATTATTCTCGTGTTATTTAAGTGTTATGTGATGTTATAGTTAAGTTTTTCTAGTGTTATAATCTTATTATTTCCAGAGCTTAGGGTGTAGTGTGTTATCATTTAAAGTTTATGAATTATATTGTTCTAGGTTGTATTATTTAGGTATTTTTGTAGTGTTACTGAGGTGTTATGTGATGTCATTTTTTACTTTTTATAGTGTTACAGTGGTGTTATTGTTTAGGGATTGAATTATTGTTGTGGTGTCAATGTTGTACTATTGTGATGATGTTATTGTATAGTTTTTTGTAGTGTTATGATGATGTTATTATATAGTTTTTGTATTGTTATTGTTTGCCTTATATCTATCTGACTATTTTTAAAATGGGGTGGTAATGTGCAGTGCAATGATCCAATCGCAAAGACGTTTCTTCGTACCGCTATGCACAATGATCAAGAAGATATGAATGCTATCGTGCCTATGCACATCATGTAGGTTTTTTTGTTAGAAAGGGTCATAGCAGCTATTGGCCAAACTCGAAGAAGATTAAAACTAAAGATTGTATTTGCGAAAATGCTGACCTCAAGAAGAAGTTGAGCCTCACAGATAATGTGAAGTTTAGAAAATTTGACACGAGGATTGGATGTGAAGTCATGGTTAGATATGCCATCGATGTTGAAGGAAATTGGACTGTTAAGAAATTTTGAAAGCCATAACCACCCAATTGCCGAAAGCGGTGATAAGCCTTATTTTTTAAATAATCATGTTATACTGAAATATATATGAGTTATATTGAGAATACATGTGTTATTATGAAGTATTGGCAGTGTTATTTAGCAAAATTTAAGTGTTATACCGCAATATTATTGCGTTATTGTTCAAAATTCAAGTGTTATAGCGAGTTTAAGTTGTTATAACGAGTTCAAAATTCAATTTTATCATGTTATATGACTTTATAACCTGAAAATTTCAAAATTTAAGTGTTATATCATAAAATAGTTACTTCTCAAAATACTCAAATATAAATAAAGTTCAAAATATAAAATAATCGTGTTATACTGCAATATATAATCATTATATTGAGAATACATGTGTTATAATTAATTATTGACGCGTTATTTTAAATTTTATCGTGTTATATGATCTTATAACCTGAAATTTTCAAAATATAAGCGTTATACCGTAAAATTTAATTGTTATAATGAAATATTGTTGATGAAAATTTTAAAATCGTGTTATGTCAAATTATATGTTTTTATAACCTGTAATTTTAAAAATATAAGTGTTATACCATAAAATTCAAGTGTTATGGCGAAATAATGTTGCTCAAAATTTCAAAATTCAAGTGTCATAACGAATTATATGACTTTATAACCTATAAGCACATATTTAACCGTGAGCAAATGACATAAACAAATTCACATATTTAACCATAAACAACTTCAAGTGTAATAAAACCATAAGCACATATTTAAGTGTTTAGATTCTTAGACCACATATAAATGGCGTAAGCAAATTCAGCTCTAAATCTCTCCATGTCTTGTTGCCAGTTAAGATACGGGGTCCTATCAATATCTTGTGCTTGTGACAACACCCAAATTTCCATGAATTTGCATACAATTATACCGCAATCAATACTATTGCTTTGCGTTGGTGCACCCCTAACAAGTGTAAGTCCCCATGTCGTAGGTTTGGCTCTACCAAAACACTTTGCAGCATCCTTTGCAAACAACTTCACCTGCAAAGTTTATGGGATTATTATTTTTGTGATATTGGATGTTATTAGTGTGTAATATACTTACAACTTGGTGGGCAACATCCTTATGCACGGTGTTGAGAGGAGAGTCATACAATTTCCATTTTTTCAATTTCAGCTCCCAACCAACAAAGTCTAATAACCGTTATGAACTATAAGAAATAATATAATTTGTTCTTCTTTTATATTGTCCTTCGTGATATGTTTCAAGAAAGCAGCGCTATCTAAATGTTTATCCATATGCAAAAGTTGTTACATTGCATGGTGTTTACAATGAAAGTATGAGCCATAAAAATATGGATAAATTAAACAATTGCAAATTACCCAAAATTGCGACGTTACAAAGAGGTAATGCCGGTATAATTTGGGTGACCTGACAACTCTTTCACGCAAAATGTCAGCAAAAACATCAACATGTTCGTTTCCAAGCTGCCCGTTTAGTAATACATCATCGAAGCCAGCTTGATCAATTGCCCGCCCATAACCTTTATTTGCAAGAAAATCATGTCTGTATATAAAAGAGAGAGAGATTGTCACATTTGAAAATCAAATTATTGTGTAAAATCAAAACTGTTGTCAAAAGTTACTTACACCCCAGCGTGTGTAGCAATGCAGTCATTGATAACACCTTGCATCTCACGTGGTACTAAAGATCTACCAGGATATTCTATGTAAGATGCCGCAATACGGGCTGCAGAATAAAAAGCCAAATTATAAATACTAACTAAAAAATTGAAATATAAAGGGATTATTTTTTTTACCACTATCGCATGACTCTCAGCAATGGAATTGGTGCTCTGATTAGTGATCACTATTGAATTGCTTTGCATTCCCTGGTTAATTATAGGGGTTCCTAAACCACAGGGTGTCAACGCAATTTGTTCAATATTTTTTTCACTCTGAGTCGGGGTTGTCTCTGCCTCAAATGATAGAACATCTGACATTATTACTGACTGAGGTTCTTGAAAGAAAGTTGTTCTGGATTTATTCCCGATTGATGACCCTTGTGGGGTTCAGTAAAAACATCACGTTAAAACAAAAATACAGAAGTTTTTAAACACTATAAAATAAGTTGTTTACCGTAAAGGGCACAATATTAAGAACATGATTTGCTGTCCGTTCAACTTCATGGGGTACATCCGGTTGTATCGAATCCTCTGCTATAACATTGTCATGAGCAGCATTTATTTGATCTTGGGGTTCAGTATCTACAATGGACGACATAATATGAACCTACCAAAAAAAAATTTGTTAAAACGTGCAATTAAGATAGAATCAACTACTGAGGGGAAAAATGATAAACTAACCGTATGGGACAGTGAACCAAGAAAATCCCGAGCAATAAGAACTTCAGCTGGATCTTCGTTGTGGACTGGTAAATTCACATTAATTCCGCTCTTTTTTTTTCTTATATATGGACCTACTCTTTCGGTGACTTGTATGTTCTTTATCAGCTTTGACTCTTCTAACCTCTTAACAATAGTTGTGAGGGTGGATAATAAATCTTCAACATTAGTCATTTGTTTATTCATGACAATCATATATTTCTGCAAACTTAAACTTATCTATTGTTGAGATTTAAGTNAATATCACATAATAATACGACTACAACACCAATATAATACTACAATAACACGATTAAAACTTCAACTTTTATTTTAAAATTAACAATGTAGTTACCTCAATGACTTCGGGAGATCGCTAGGTTCTTCTTTGGCTCTTTTGTGACATTCCATTTTGTGTGCTACAATGAGAAAGAAAATAAATCACTAGTTGTTGCAATGAAACGACTAAGTACTAATATTTGGAATGAGTATTGCGTAATTTTCCTTCTGTTTCCAAGAGTGGAAATCGAATGGAGTACCACCACCAGCCGTCCAAATGGAAAACCACAGTCGCCGAAGACAAACCGCAGTCCGAAGTGCCAAAAAAAGCCAAAAAAGTCGAAGGATGAAGAGGCTCGAAGCCGAAGGAGGAAGAAGCCAATTACCGAAGGAGGAAGAAGCCAAATGCCGAAGGAGGAAGAAGCCAATTACCGAAGGAGGAAGAAGCCAAATGCCGAAGGAGGAAGAAGGAAAGCCTGAAAAGTTGAAGGATGAAGAGGCCCGAAGCCGAAGGAGGAAGAAGCCGAATGTTAACCGACGAAAGGCTAAACNAATTACCGAAGGAGGAAGAAGCCAAATGCCGAAGGAGGAAGAAGGAAAGCCTGAAAAGTTGAAGGATGAAGATGCCCGAAGCCGAAGGAGGAAGAAGCCGAATGTTAACCGACGAAAGGCTAAAAAAATGTCGAATTTAACATAAAATAAGTTTTTGTCTGTTTCAAAATTTAATTCGGGCTGAGTTCGTGGTAAATGCACCTATTAAATTTCTCGCGTTGATTCAGGTCGAGTTAAATTTCTTTTTTAATTTTTATATACTGTGATACCCATTCAAACTCACCCAACAGTCAGCAATAAAAATTCCCCCGAAACTATATCCGTCGTGACCAAACCCCAAGATACAGTTGCCAGATAAATGCGAAGGTAACGACGGGATGACAATGTAGAGGGAAAATATTTGCGTACATAAGACGTACGCAGCGCTGCGTACGTCCAGAGGTTATTCATGGGGTACAAGGGGGTTATATCGGAGTTATACCCCGCTGTAACTTCCCTGTAAGCTCTTTGTAAACTACCTGTAACTTACAAATGAGTTCCGCTCTTTTGTAATTTCATAGGTACAAATAAGTTACACGAATGTTACAAGGGAGTTACACGAAAGTTACAGTAGGATATACCCCAAATATAACCCCTGTAACCTCTAAATAACACCTACATGGACAACACTGCATATATCCAAATATTTTCCGGTGAAGAGAGACCAGAAATTCCTATCTCTCTCCTCTTTTNAGATAAATGCGAAGGTAACGACGGGATGACAATGTAGAGGGAAAATATTTGCGTACATAAGACGTACGCAGCACTGCGTACGTCCAGAGGTTATTCATGGGGTACAAGGGGGTTATATCGGGGTTATACCCCGCTGTAACTTCCCTGTAATCTCTTTGTAAACTACCTGTAACTTACAAATGAGTTCCGCGCTTCTGTAATTTCATAGGTACAAATAAGTTACACGGATGTTACACGAAAGTTACAGTAGGATATACCCCAAATATAACCCCTGTAACCTCTAAATAACACCTGACATGGACAACACTGCATATATCCAAATATTTTCCGGTGAAGAGAGACCAGAAATTCCTATATCTCTCCTCTTTCCGCTTCCTACCGAAAGTAACTACACATCTTCCTTTTCGCTCGAATGCCCGTCCCGCATTTACTAAATCCGTGAAATCCGGATTCATAAAATCTTCGGCTTTAATTTGTGCTGAATGACCGTCTAACAAAATTTAGGTTTAATCGTGGTCTAAATCCATTACCAGACAGACAGGCCCTTAAACACTGCACCATTTTCAGAAGCTGTACAGCATAGCTATCGGTGCTTCGTCAAAGGCGATGGATGGACTGTTTTTTTCCTTCTTTCCCTACTGTCCATTACCGTCCCAGGCCATGACAGTCCCAATTACATGCGTTTCTTGATGATAATGGTCGACCTACCTACTGCTGAAATCTGAACCCGAATCGGTAAAAAGCAGCGGATCGCATCACTGTCCGCCACTTCCGCCCTGATTACTGCCTTACTTCTGCTGCGTCCGTATGTCAACGTGTAAGTCATTCTTCTAGTTCCCTTCATTTTTGTAAAGTTCCAAGGCTTCTTCCGTGCACATGATTCATGCATGGGCAAAGGTGCTAGCTTCCTCGTCTTTTTCTTTCCAACTGAGTTGGTTTGATTATCTCCCACAATCTGAGAAGTCTCAAAGTTGATCATCAGAATCTTTTCCTCC